>JBBPJZ010000994.1:0-10988 GCA_038089015.1 Chalciporus aff. trinitensis
ATGAGTTCCGCCCGGATCTCGGGGGGAAGAGCATCAAGGAACTCGGGACTAATCTGAGAGTCGGCGGGTCGCTCTACTCTTGCAGCTCGCTGATCGCGAACGTGCTGGTTGATGACCTCTTCTCGGATATCGTCGGGTAATGCCTCGAGGAAGGTGGGATCTATGCCCATGTCTGTGATGTCAACCTCGCTGCCATGAATCATGACAGTCACCCGCTCTGGGCTCTGAGAAGGGCCTGCTGCTTCTTGTCCTTGGGTAGTAGCGGATTCAGCCGTTGTTGGTTCAGATGATGTAGGTGCATCCGTTGCATCCTGCATCTCCACGTCGGTGACGGCGGAGTCTGTGACTAGGACTGCTTCCGCGGGTTCATCAGCTGGGGCGGTGAAAGGCTCGGGGGAGGCGGTGACCTCGTCTTTCTTGGGTTGCACAGTACTGGTGGCCTCGGCGTCTGTGGCTGCGGGTTGTTCGGCTTCTCGTTGTTTAGCTTCCTCCTCGGCCTTTAGTTGTGCTTGCCGTCTCTGTTCTTCTTCCTTGGCCATTGCTGCAATCGCAGCTGGGAGTAATGCAAGGGCGATGTGGTTGCCCAGCCGGTTGGCCCGCTCCGAGACGTGTTTCCCATTGACAGTCTTCGCCTCCTCGGCCCACCTCTGCACCGTAAAGAGAGGGTCGAGCCCGCGAACATCCGAACGGCTTTCACTTGGTCGAGGGATGCGTTCCACCCGAGCAGTACTAGAGGGTACCCCTGTGAGCCGCTGCAACTGGATCATGCCCTGCTCAATGCTAGCTAACGCAGCAGGGGCAACATCAACTCGAATTGTCTCGCGAGCACCGCCAGAGCGGTTCACGATTTGCTGGAAGACTTGCACAGCATCTCCTCCGATAATGTCTTCGATGGACTGGATGAGTTCGTTTTGAATGTTATTTCCGTTTCCTCGCGACTGGCGTCTGGAACCACGAGAAAAAGCTGCCGCTGTGCGACCACTTCCGGTCGATGCGTCTAGAAGAAGTGGGTGGACTGTTGCTTCGCTGGGAGCAGGTGGGAGGTTTCTAGAACGACCGAAAACGTGGATATCATCGATCGCTGAGTAATGTTAATTTATCGTCGACCCTATATCGAATTGAGGCACTTACCCCCACGCCGGCGGGGGAGGAATGGGTTAACTTCTCTCCCTTGCACTTCGAACCCATCCACATCAAAAGTGTCCGCATACGTGAAGACTTCGTCGTTGACCGCACCCATGGGCACGACATCCCGAACATCAACAACACCATCGTCCCTGAATCTACTCATAGGGTAAGCTATAGATCACGCGGAAGACTAATCAACGACGTACTCATCCTCGTCAGACATATCGGGCTCATCATCTTGCTCAGCGTGGATCACATTGACGTGTTCTGTATTCAAAATCAGTTTTGAGTAAAAGATCATTGAATGTGGACTTGCCTCCGCCATCATCGTCCTCCCCTTCTTCGCCGTTGTCATCTTCTGCATCTCCTTCGTCGTGGACATCCTGTAGAGCGCTCTCAAGTCAGGTTGTACTGTCACCAAGAAGGCTAGTATCAAACAAACCTGCCAGATGATGTCCTCATCGAGTTCCTGATCAGGGCCGGGGCCAGCTGCAACATTGCCTCCTCCATCTTCGTCATTCTCAATCAAATCATCCTCGTACTCCTCATCTTCATCTCGCCAACCGTCTTCATGTACTTCATCCTCGTCCTCGTCCTCGTCTTCCCCTTCTTCGTTCTCGTCGTCGACGTCTTCCTCGGAGTTCGAAGTCGCCTCACTGTTGGTCTCGTCCCCATATTCCACATCAACGTCTCCCTCATCTTCATCTTCTTCGTCCATCTCATCATCCTGGGTATAGTTGACATCTTCCATCTCCTGTGGGAGCATAAGTTTACACCGCAATTTCGAACAACGATACTTACACCTCCAAACCTGCAAGAAACATTTATTCAGAAATGACTCACGAAGGAGATTTGATATAGGTGCACGTACATTCCGAGGGCCGAGTGGCGGTATAGATCCGGAGTTTCCTCGCGTTCAGCATCTTCGACATCGATGTCTTCTTCGTCCTCTTCCTCAGAGGCTGATTCGACACTTTGAGCCTTCCCTTCTGTGCCGTCTTTGGACTTCTCTGAGGCTCGACTCATCTTGATGGCAACACGGGTCCTTTCAACGTCTTCAGCACGTGCTGAGGTGAAATATAAAAGTACTCACAGATTCTCTAACGGTCGAAGGACAGATGCAACCAAGGTGCGAACGTTTGGGAAGTTCAAGTCAACTTCGCCAAGAGCATTGGTCAATGTCGCAACGAAATTCTTTTCCAGCATGATCTTCGCGATATGCGTCGTGCTCTCCTCTTGTGGCTTTCTGCTTCCGGAGTCGTTGAAACGCACGGTCAACAAACGATGGCACAGATCTGTCAAAGCAAGGAGGCGGCCGTATCTACTGTCCATGCTTTCGGAGAGTGAGGTTTCCTTGATAGCTCTGCTGATAGCCTCCAGAGCCAACTTGCGAACCGAAACGAGATCTGCGGGGAAGTCTTTTGTCTCCGCGCCCGGTGAGCAATCGACACATAGAGCCACCAGAACCGACATGGCCCACGTGCACAGGTGTAATCGTGACTTTGCAGAAGCATCGGGCTGAGCAGCGATTGTTCCATATGTGATGAGTTCGGAGAGGAAAAATTGAAGAGCTGTTGCCCTCTGCTTGCTGTCCTTCGACGGGGTCTGCAGGCGTTGCTTCTTGGGGTTGTACGACAAGAATGCAAGCTTGCACGACTCGTAAGAGAACAAAAGCTCTGAGAGGCACTGCATGAGGAAACAACAGTGAGAATAGCGCTCTTGATCGCTGACGGTGGTAGGGTGGGCGCTCGATGACTGGGTACTTGCTTGCTCAACGGGGGCTGCTGGAACGGGCTGCTGTTTGCTTGACTGTGCGATGGCTTCGGCAGAAGACTCCGAGTTTTTGTACGTCCTGATCAACTCGCTGATAAGGAAGTGGGCAGTATGCTCCAATGCCTCGTTGGATTGCACCCGTGGAATGTCTGTGGGTGAATCAACCTGCATATCTGTATGCTTGGAAGCTTCCTGGTCGGCTGCCGTTGAATCTTCCAGAGCTTCGGGTTTCAAACTGATGTGCTGGATGGCGGAATAAGGCTGCTGGAGCTGGCAGATTGATTGAGTGACCTCGACGAATGACTCGGGGTCCCGAAGAGCGACGGCACTGCAGTTGCGAACGAAGCCAGAGATGTCGACAACTCTTGTACGAGGCTGAGAGAGGAAGCGCTTGACCTCTTGGCGCACAGTTCCCTGCAGAGTATTGGTGTCCTCCGCAATATGCCGAAGAATGATGGCAACGTATGAGTAGCTGCTAGCTCCCCCGTGAGACTTTAGATGCTTGAGAATCAAGGCAATTCCGTCTCGTTTGACAAGATCAGACGCAACGTTGTGGTCGCGGGAAAGTACGACGAAAAGACGTAAGATGGCTAAGAACTCGTCACGAGGTAGAGTGGGAAGTGCGAGGAGGCGGACACAGAAATCGAAGACGATGGACCGAGCGTCGGGATATGGTGGGCCAAGCTTGAGCTCTTGTGGTACAATGGGATCACCTTCCTTTGGAAGAACAATCGAGACAGGCTGATCTCCAATGTTGAGCAGCGCCTCAGTAACGAGCAGATGGGGGGCAAGCCATCTAGGTGTGCTCTGTTCCGGTTCCATGGTGGTCGAGTTCGAGAGAAGCAACGCAAGAAGACAATCCATGAGGCTGCGTCCAACAGCTGGATCGAGTGTAGGGCATTCTGACAAAACGAGCGCGAGTAGTCTGCATCGTGTTGCGAGGGGTTCTTCCTTCACATCCAATGCGCCAGGGGAATATTCTTTAATATCATCGATCAAGGAGCGGATCGATAGTTCCTGGAGGTCGGGTGATGGCCGCAGGAAGGCTTTGTGCACCTCGAAGATCATGGATGGGTGTTCGTCAACAAGCAATAGTGCCCGTCGAGTCAGATCTGTCTTTATTGGCTCGCGGGCAGCTTCCAACTCCTGACGCAATTCCTCTAGACTCTTCCCGGGTTCCGAAGGGACGTCCGAAAGAGCAGTTTCAGCTGGATCTTCGGGTGGAACAACTGAAGTCGCAGCCTCTTCTGACACCATCTCTTCGTCATGGGTGGTAGACTCGTCCGGCTCATCGCCAGCTGGTTCGGCGGGAGGCTGCTCGGGTGCTGGGTCAACTTCGTTCTGCTGCTCTGGTTCCGGGTTTGGGTCTGGGTCTGGGGGGAGCGGGAAAGGATGGGAAAGGAGTAGCTCAGTGGCAGCTGTGACATTGTTGTGGGTGCGGGCTAAAGCGCGTTCGGCAGCTGAGCGCGGGAAACCCATGTCAGTCAACTGGCGAATACGGTTCTCGTCGGGGCCCATATTGCGCATATGCAAACCGGCAGCGATTCCAATACCGGAGCCTGACCCAGAAAGTGGTTCCCCAGGCGGTTCACCTTTGAGTTCTTCGTTGTCACCTGCAGTAAGTTCAAGCACGAGCTGAACGACGGATTTGACAAGTGCCAGAGGGGCAGAGCGGAGCCAGGACGACTCCCAAATTCTTCGGATCGTAGGTAGGGTCGCAAGACGAAGGCGGACGAGGAAGTGATGGGGCTCAAAGTAGTCGGCATCTGTGTCCTTCTTGTCGCGAGTCATAACCAAGATCGTCTGCCCGGACTCGAAGAGTGGTTTGGAGGATATGAGGGGGTGGAGAAGGTGTAAGGCGACCCTCAAGCCACCTTGCGCATGCACCAACTCCTGGACCATTGACTCCGTTCGGTCCTCCAACCTGACGTTCGTGACACTTTCGACAGAGTCAATAAGCTTGGAGCAAACATCGAAAATCGCCTCCAAGCCTCCATGACGTTGGAATGACAAGAGCAGCACTGTGTGTAGCGTGTTTTGCATCGTGCGTTCTGGTCACTCAGCTTGAGCGCATTTCCCTTACAATGCAGTCGAATGGCTTACCGTCCACCAGTAAGACAGTCATCAACCCAAGCATGACGCTGTAGTAATCGAGACAGTGTAGTTTCTCGCCTGTCGTCATCAATTAGTGGCTTTGCCCTGCAATCGCTCCCTGAAGATTTCCCTCACCGATGATATCCGCCTTGAGGTGGTCGATCATAGTATTTGCGACGACATCCGAGGCGGTCAGAATCTGCTTCTTCTGCACAGGATCTGGATTCCTCCTTGAATAGAACAGTTTGACGATCGCTGTGCACCGTCAGGTTAACATACTAGGTAACTCTTCGCTGCGGTCACATACATTGGAAGAAGGGGGCAAGAGCGCTTGGAAGTCCATGAGTCAGGTGTTTGAGAGCCTTCGCGTTCTTATCTCGTGTAGTTTCATGCTTTAGAGGCAACACATTCGTCGGGGACTTGATGCCCGCGGACTCCGTCGCAATACCGTTTGCGGGGACACCAAAGCCGGATGGCTCGGGAAGGGAAACCGAAACGTGACTAGGTGACCTATCGAGGGGCGACCCATGACCACTAATTCCAAGTTCGATGCCCTTCGACGCGATGTATGCTTTGAAAAGGATGTTCTCCCATATCGACGCGCGATGCAAAGTGCCCATATCCATCACCACCTTGGGCGGATCTGACATCAGGGTCTCCAGTAAACCAACTGCTGACCGCCCATGTGCATAACCAGTAGTAGAGAACACATCTGCCATCAAGGTGACACGAATGTGTAGCACAACAAGGTTCCGGAATCGCTGATTAACTTCGGACAGCTGGTCATCGGTCACTTCCAACATGGGGGCAAGTTTCGATGCAGCCGGGACCTCTTTCCAGAACTGCTCGGTCTGCGCGAGTGATGAGCTGACAAGCTTTGAGAGATAGAGGAGAGCTTCGTTAGGGCCAATCTCTGCCATTGTCCGGATGACTTGAACAATCGAATCGGATGCCACGCTGTTCGCATAGTCGTATGGGAGACAAGGCAAACCAGTCAGCCTTCCGATGCGGTCAAGCCCTTCTGCGTTGCGAATGAAATCTTTGCAGTGTTGAGGATGCTGGAAGAGGCCCTCGAGGAACTGGGGTGATGCAGTTAACGCGTGATAAGGGTAATAGAACATAGTCACTCACCCTACACACCACGTCGATGAACATGACCACATTGTTGTCATGCTCCCTCTGTGTCGCAGAATCTTCTCCAGAAACGTCGCCACTGGAGGTCATGTCTGAGCTACTCTCGGGCTCCCTTGCTTCTGATTCCACCCCTTCCATCGTCTCGCTTCTACTATCGGGATGGACAGGTAGGAGTCCATACCACTCCTTTTTGTCCTCAGGAATAACGAAGTCGTTTCCTAACTCTTCGATCCTGCTCAGCGTAGCTGTCAGAGCATCAAAGACAGGGGTCTTGAGGGAGGGATGGTGGCGAACAAGCTCGTCAATCGAGGTGCCTATTAGGACTGCGTTCTCCTTATCGCGAAGGACTTTGAGATGGCGTTCAGAAGTGAAAATCGAGAAAATGCCAGGAATGATAGTCGGACGGGCCGCGAGCTGATCTTGCCCAGCTTGATTTAGGCACAAAGCACCAATTGCGTTTGGGATGGCTTGGATGACCTATAGAACTGGTGTTAGATGGAAAAATGGAGCATCCCAAGGTGGGACTTACTTCAATAACTGGTTCCACTCCTGTTTCAATCGCCTTGTAGAAGACTTCAGGCAACCCTGTCTCCTGAATCGTAGGAAGGGAAGTAGGTTCGTTGTGCACGAACGTTGCCATAATGTTCATCGCTGAAGTTATCGTCACCCTGCAATTCTAGACCGCATTCACAAATGACGCACCAAGCGGAAGAACACTAGGCCCAAACAGGCCTCTATACTCGATGATCTTCTTGATTGACTGCAACAATGTTGAATCAATCAAGCCACGGAGTCCTTCGGAGGTACCACTAGACTGCATCATGCGATGTATTGAACGAAGAGTGTGCTTGAGAATAGCGGCACGAGCGACAGGTAATTCGCCCCATGATCCAAAAATGTCACGAGAGTAGGTCTCATTACCGTACATTGTGATATTGAAATCAATTTCGTGCTAGAGGAATCGTGATATAGGACCAGCAGGTAATCAAGGGAGGAGCTGAAATCGAACCTGAATTCTTTCCACAAGGACGTCGACTCCCCTAGCGTTGGAGAAGAGCTGGAATGCGTTGGCATATCCATAAAGGACGTTATCGACCAGTTGCATTGCCTTGGAGACCAGTTGAAGTCTCTGAGCAAGCTTGTTCTCGATGATCTGCACCAAAAGAGGCACGAGCCCAGCACCGACGATCATGTTTCCTCCACCTGCATGCTGAGCGAGGTACGTGACGAAAGCCAAGAGAGCATCGACGAAAGAGTTTGGAAGCTTGCATTCTGGGTTGCTGACATCCAGAATAATCTTGCGCAAAAGGGACATCAAGATTCCGTGATTAACACCTGCATTGACAGCGCCTAAAACGTCCTGGATGCGGCTGCGGTATCTTGCGATTGAGTCAAGGGCAGCGATGGCAGCAGTCTGCACGGCAACGGAAATGCCATGATCGAGTTGTAAGAGCTCAGCGATGTGGGTCGTGAGGTCGGGTTCGTAAAGGAAGAGCGATGACCCAGCCTGATTCTCGTTGTGGGTGTGGCCATAAATGGCTATGGACAACAATCGGATGACGAGAAGTTTCTCCCGAATGGCTTCATTCCCTGTGACGAGCGCTTTCGCGACGCGCATGCGACAAAGCAACTCAAACTTGTCGTCATTAGAGAGAGGGTGCACCTCGAGGATATCTGCTAGGATTTCCATGACGTCCTTTCTCTTCAATGTCTCCTCGTCGACGTGGATGCTCATAGCACCTGATGCGAGGGAAGGCTTGCGAGGGGTTGCAGGAGGCTCATCGCCACCTTCTGATTTCGGTTCCTTCTCCTTGTGGTCAGTTTTGTAGTACATGAAACTTACATCTCGAGCCTCTCCTGGGAGGACATCGACTTGAGGAACGCCACTTGGACTAGCGAGGTCTAGCAGGCTGATGCCATGCTCACGTAGATTGGGCCAACGTTTGGACAGGGAAAGCAGGCGTGGTGTAGAGATGCTTAAAGCAGATGATACAGCTGGCTGTGCAGAGTATTGTTGCGCTGGGCGCAAGAGGAGGTTCAAAGCCAAAATCAAGACATCCAAATCAGATGTCAGGAGGAGGCTCATCAACCGCTGCATATCGATCAACAAAACATTAGCGACGTGGAGCTCGACGAGACGCTGGAATCCATACGTCATATGAGTTGAAAGTCTTGCGGTTGGTTGAGTTCTCGAGGAGTAATCTCTCAAACGAGAGAATGGCGGAGATAGTCTTATTGGTTGCTGGTGTGAAGACATTGAGTTGGAGTTTGTCGATGTCGTAGTCGCGGATAGCTTCTTCAAGGATGGCGTCAAATTTGTCGAGAACCTTGGTCCAACAATTAAGGTCGGATCGGGGCCATTTCCAGGATTCGATGCTTGTGAGAACATCTGCAATGTCGTCGTTTGGGGTGTTTGCAAGCTTTGAGATAAGCTCTGCCACCTGAGGATGCTGTTGGAAAGGGATAGATGTGAGATGCATGGCAGAGATTGGGGGAGAGTAGGAGGGGATCTGTCACGTACGGGTTGTACCACCCTCTTCGATTTCTGGGAGATCTTCATCGTACCGCAGCGAATGCGGGTGGATCAGATTCAGCCTGCAGTTTGTACGATAATTATGGCGTGCGGGCAGCTGCGAGCGAAGATGAGGAGGTGGCGAATGGAAAGAACAGAGCTAGAGGGCGACGGCGGGGCCAACGCTGACGACTAAGTGATCAATATATCAGGAAATAATTTCCCATACCTCGCCTCTTGCCCGCCAAGTTGAAGTTCGCGTTCTACTCACTGGCACTAATATTGCACACGAGCGACGATGGGTAACGGAAAGAGAAAGCAGACCAGCGACGACGAGCAGGAACACTCTGGCTCAGAGTCAGAGTTTCTATCAAAGAAGACTACAAAGGTGAGGACAATCATTCACAAAGACCTATCATGCTGAGTCCATCATCCATTTCACAGAAAGCAGTTCAACCCACCGAGGGCTCCTCAAAACCAAAGCTGACAGTAAAGAAACCAAAAATTGGAAGCACTGACGATGGCCTTTCAGTGTGTTTTTTGTTATGGAAGTTTACCTGTCACGGCTGCCAACTGAACGCCCCTGTGTTGATCCAGTCTTCCCCTTCGCGTGACAAACCCAGCCAACCCGCTGTCAAGGTCTTCAAAAACGCAGAAGGCGACAAGTACGTAGATTTGGGTAAAAAGAAACGCGCAATGGTTCGCGAATTCAAAGGCAAGCCACTCCTCCAATCAATCACAGTCCAATCTCCTCATTCAAGTTACAGGTCAGGTCTTCGTCGATATCCGCGAATTCTATGGCGCAGATGGCGACGAGAAGCCTGGAAAGAAAGGAATCTCTCTCCAGTTAGAGCAGTGGGAGGCTCTCAAAAAGAGCATAACCACCATCGACACGCTCTTTGCAGAGCACGGCAAAAAGTGATTTTCAAGACACAACTACGTCTTTGTGTTCGAAACCCAGCTGCATGTTCATTGTCCGTTGATTCCCTCCAGCCATCCATGTATCGAGTATATAGTGTATTGTAAAATTAACCCTTCCTACTCAGCCAAGAAATGGCCCTCATGATAACCCTGCGGCTGCCTGGTGCGCACCAAGCAGACCACGACTCCGAAGACCTCGTAGCCACGCCAGGGATTTTAACGTAGAAGCTTGCATGTCAAGTGCATATTCTAAAAAGGTCATGGTTGAATAGCCTTTGGCGAATCTCCTGCAATGGCAACACGGGGTGTAAGCGCGAGGGAGACTGGATTGACTGTGACGCACCACCAGCAACCGAGGAAGTGGTATAACGATCCGAACCAACCATACAGACGAAGACCTTCCTCTTGTATCCGTCTACGATCATCGCGCCATACTGCTGTCATACAATACTTTGCAGTCACCAAGAATATTCGAATACTCGAATGTGTAGTCGCGAGGGCATGATCCAGGCTCCTGCATATCACCTCGACCGTTAGTCAGGGGTCAGCCATGCATTCGAATGAACCCACCTGGTCAAGTCGTTCAGTTTTAACACCATCAACACCCTTCGAGGTACTCTGCGGAGAACGTCCAACACCGAAACGAGCAACCCCTCGCGGTTGACGACCGCATCTCTGATTGCCTCCATCTCCTCCACCGTCTGAGGCAGCATGTCGATCATACCGGAAGCCCGCTGAAAGGCAGTGTCAGGGGTATCGTCGTCATCCCATGTTCCCTCAAACGCAGCACGGCCTGTAATTGCAGCCTCGAATACCGGGTACTATGACGTGATCAGTACTGGGTCAATCAGAATTATGCATCCCCACGTACAAGGTCGGGTGTAATATTCCCTACCAACTCTGCATACTTGCGGCGAGCAGCCCGTGTTTGAGGCGAAGCTTTCTCGATGAGAGACAACCAAAACTTGCTGTAGTTGATCCGCAAGTCAGGGTCGAGGTCGAAATAGAGCCCATGATCCAACAGCACAATCTCAAAGTTAAACGGGGAACGTGACTTTGGTGGTGCGCGCCTAATCAGCAGGTTCCCTGAGAATAACACAAGAGTCAGGCCGCTGTTATTCGGGATATTCCTGCAAACTCGATTTACCAGGATGTGGATCCTGAAGAGACATGAGCAAAGCGTCATCGACGAAAGACTTTCATTCCTCACAGCGTGAAACCACCCGTTCAAGAACACCATCTGACTGAATATCCTGGTAAGCTCTACTGCCACCTTATTCCGATCAATGCCATGCTCTGCCAAGTACCCCAGGTCATCCACCCGTGCTCCCAGGATGAATTCCATGACTAGAACTCGCTTGGTTGCAGAGATCACTTCGGGTATGTAGAGTGACGTCGGAATGTGCTCAAAGTCAGCCATGGCACG
>JBBPJZ010000995.1:0-10984 GCA_038089015.1 Chalciporus aff. trinitensis
TGAGTCTCGGTACTGCCCAGCCCAAGGTGTTCTTCTGTATAGTTCCCCGGGAAATCGCAAAACCCTCCTTGCACGTGCCGCCGCGCATGACACGGACTGCAAGTTCATTCGTGTGCCTGGATGCGAACAGGCCCAGAAGTATATCGGAGAGGGCAGTCGTACGGTTCGAGAGCTGTTCGTGAAGGCAAGAGAACATGTGCCGAGTATTCCCATGTTACTTCGTCACACGTCAACAGCGCCTCCCACCCACATACTGGATCGGCAAGTCGGGTCACTGATCGGAAGGTTCAAACGTCTGAAACTACCGGCGGAAACGGTAGGACTAATGGGGTGGCCTAGCCTCCCTTGCTAGGATATTTTTCAGACCGGGAAGCGGTACTATTTGCCGAGTACTATTTTGATTTTATTGGAGGTTTGAGAGGGGAGAGTAGATCTGGCGAAGCTTCGTTGGTGCAGAGAACCCCCCGACACGCCCCTTGCTCGAAGTCGACATAGAAATCAGTGGCAGTTTGATTTCATTCGCATGTACATACAAATTCATCTACAAAAAAAAAGAACAGCATTATGCAGATCGGATCAGTTACAGTGATCCCAGTGTGCTTGTACGACTGGATGTATTTAGACCGGCGGGTAAATAGCTTGGAGCGTATCTGTTTTCAGAATCAGAGACCCATCTAGGACTTGTGAACGATTGAGAGGGGAGGTGAGACATCTACCGCGACCCATAAGACGATCAACGAGAGAGAACTGGGCGAGGCAACCCACAATACAAAAAACGGTCAATCAGACCTGGAGTCATCCGCTTCTAACCAATTCGACACGCATATATGCGCTCGCCTCTTGTTCAACATCAAGCTCTGCATACTCTCCTCCAAAAGGTTCAAGTGGCCCACTGGAGGACACCACTTCTCCGTCTTCGCGGGAGCGGATACGCTCGATAGAATGCACTGGTGGTGGAGGTTACAGTGGTAGCGTCTACGTCGACGGTTTTGACGACGGCATGTACCTCGCAACTTTGCGAACCTTCTTTCGCTCCATCAAGCATGACTGCATGAGGGCCCGGGAGCACCCAGGGACCCATCCAAGATGGAACCTATACAATAGCGCCGATACCAGCAGATCCAGCTTTGGGGACAAAATTCCCGCAACCTTGAGTGCATCCTCGAAGAAATGAGGCTTGATGTTGCTCGTCAGCCCACTGGGTGACGAGAGGCGGAATGCGGGAATTGAAAACAGCGGATGGGTACCGAGGTTGGTTCTGCTGAGTATGTTGAAGTTGAGCGGTCATCTTTCCTGAGAGCTGCATCCTGAACGCATCGAGTACCTTGAACGTGTCAAACGCACCGACGCCATTCGCAAAGGCAGAGTGGAGGTTGTTGCACGCGGGGTTGGTGTTTGCGGATCATTTCTTCCCGACGGATCCCTTGTAGGATGTAAGTTGAGACCCGGGCTGAGGTTCTCCTGAAAGACATGGGGGCGAACAGGCTCCTCGTAAAGAGGGGAGATGCCTTCTCTGATGCGAGCACCTTCACGGTAGGGAATGTCTTTCACAGGCAGATGTACGCGTTAACACGACTTTAACGCGTCTGATTTCATTCCACCACATAAGTTAGCCACTCACGTCTGCAAACCAGCCTTGGACGCAATCGAATCCGACACGGACAATGTAGCGACGGGAACGACCACTGGGATGATCCGAGGTGACCACCGCCAAAATGCAGGTCTTCCAACAGATTTTTTTTGGTTTCTTCTTGAATGCTTTAGGTTACGTTTGGATCTGCAAGGGAATGTGGTTCTAAGCCCTGGGACTCCACAAAAGTCGCCCACTGCTAACTCCAAGTGAGACCCAAGAATCCCACACATGTTCTCCTTCCAAAAACTGACCATTCTTCCACATGTCTCGGCTATATTATGATGTGCAGCTAGCGATGTACACCCATCTTCCGCCCACCTTGCACGCTACTCCGAGTCGTCGTACGGAGATGACAGACATGTTCCAATCGCACACTCGGGGTTTGTCAGTCTAATGCGGATGACGTAATCATTTGGATCATTTCCTCGGCCCGCGACCTTGCTCAGTCCGACACCGCTGCGGCAAGTCTTCAGCTTGACGCAAGGTCGTATCCTTGTCAGACGGCAAACCGAATGGTAGACCAGCTTGCTCGTTAGCTCTTACTCTGCTTTCTCTCCGATTTCCATGTCCTCGAACGCCAAAGCCTTCTTCGTTACTTGTCTCGTCATCAACTGCGTTCTCTGGTCTCAGAGCAGGTATGCGCAACCATCCTACGAATATCAGCTAGCACATAGTGGAGAAATATCGCTATGGAGGCGAAATCCATTCGCAACCTTATCTCCCAGTGTGCCAGTTAACGAGATCGAGGTAGCTAAACACCTTGCTTTTCTCCGTATTACTCGCTCTTTACACACTCTGCAACTCAGTGTCGACCACTCGACTTCGACCTCCCATTGGACCAATGTCTACATGTCCAAGAAGAATGTCCAACATCGGACACTGTCCTCTCCATTCAATATCTACAGTTGTATTTCTGCGCCGAACCATCCATTCGACCATTCCTATTCACTGCTCTCATCTTCTGGCTCATGTTCCTCTTCTCCACCCTTGGCATATCTGCATCAGACTTCTTCACTCCAAACCTTGCCGCAATTGCTCAATTCCTAGGTTTAAACGAAGATGTAGCGGGCGTCACTCTCCTAGCGTTCGGAAACGCCAGTCCGGACGTTTTCGGCACTTTTTCCGCTATGCGCGCCAATTCCGGTGGCTTGGCTGTGGGTGAGCTTCTGGGAGCAGCCTCGTTTATCGTTTCCTGCGTCGTCGGGTCCATGTGTATCATCCGTCCATTCAAGGTCGATCGCATCCCCTTCCTTCGTGATGTCGGATTTTTCACCGCGGCGATAGCCATCCTTCTTTTCATTCTCCATGATGGTAAGATTAGTGGACTAGAGTCAGCTTTCCTTGTCTTGTGGTATGCCTCTTACGCCGTCACCGTCATAATCGGTGGTTGGTGGTTAAATCGTGTCGAGAAAAAGCGTCGTGTCGAGGCAATCATACGGGGCGAATACATGGACGAGCCTATTCCAGAGCGTTACACCGATTTCGGTCAGTCTCTACCCTATCCGAGCTTCCCGTTGTGCTCATGCCTTTTCCTCAGTCTCACCTATGCCAACTACCTCAGATAGTTTAACCGTCCCACTCTTATCTCCAATACCGACGCGCACTCGTTCCATTTCTGCACCCACCATACCTCGCGTGCAGACGCAACTCCCGATGCGACCTCATTCCCGTACACCCTCCCCAATCAGCTCCCCATCCCACTTGATGCAAATGCCTTCATTTTCTCTTGTTGGTGCGATAGAATTCCGACAAGTGGTGTCCTCACTACAGAGTCAAGCTGCAAGCCCGTCTCTCAATATGTTTGACTCCCCCGTGACGCCTTACGCAGGCGGTCACTACCACCCCCATCACCGCCAATCACGCTCCGAGCCGATATCCGTGCGCACGACGGAAGCGGAGGAGTGGGAAGGAGCGTTGGGTGTTCCGTTGAACGAACGATCACCCCAACTACTGCGCACATCAATCGCCGAGGAGCCAGACGAAGAAAGTGGACTCACGGTCCCACTGGGCGAAGAGGGTACACATACGCCCCTGTCTATCCCCACCATCCCATCCATCTCTCACACGCCTGCTTCGCCGACTGAGTCCCAGATTTCTGCCGAGGTTGAGCTGGATAGAACGCCTCCAACACGACGTCAGCGTGTGTGGACCGTGCTCGCGCGAACGTGGCATACCCTCTTCCCTTCCCTCCATCATTTCAAATCAAAGACGTTCACGGGCAAGGTGGTCTCACTACTCGCTGCGCCAGCAGTCATGGCGCTCACATTGACACTGCCCGTCGTCGTAACTCAGTATGGTGCCGATGGCTCTCATGAGGAGAAGAGGTACCACGTACACGACTCACAGCTATCCGAGTTCGAGGAAGGGGGTGTTGAGAGAGCGTTGATAGCGGAACACGAGGTCCAGGAGGAACTCCACGAGACGGAGTACAATAAGTGGTTAATGGCCGTTCAGTGTATCCTCGGACCACTGTTCTGCGTTGGCGTGTTATTCAGTGAGTCCTCATTCCTGATAACGTGTATGTTTCGTTGACCGACTGGGTGTGGGTAGATGGGAACGGGAATCTCCTGTGGTGGATGGTTGGCACAGGCATCGGAGGATTTGCAATGGCGATGCTAGTACTCACCTTTTCGAACTCGGGATCCCACCCGGCTGCTCAGATGGCAAGATGTTCCATGGGGTTCCTCGTTTCCGTTGTTTGGATCATGGCTATTGCCGATGAAGTCGTCAATGTCCTGCAGGTAGGTATTCTCTGCCACAAAGTTGTCGAGGGTAACCAACCATCTCCTTAGACCCTCGGCTTCATCTTTGGACTCTCGGACGCCATCATCGGTCTCACCATCTTCGCTGTTGGGAACTCCCTCGCAGATCTCGTCGCAAACACGAGCGTAGCCGTACGTCTACTCACCACTCCGCTCCATCCTGTCACCCCACTCACCCATCCTCCTACAGGTCTTCGCCCCCATGATGGGGTTCTCCGCCTGTTTCGGCGGCCCCATGGTCAACATCCTCCTCGGCATCGGTATCTCCGGTACCTACATCATCAACCAAAACGCTGGCACCCCATACAACCTCCATTTCACACCCACCCTTATTACGAGCACAGTAGGCCTATTGGTGTTGTTGGTGATGACCTTGGTGGTTGTGCCGATGAATGGGTACTTTTTGTCGAGGCGATGGGGGATGGTGTTGATTGTGGCGTATGTGGTGTTGATGAGTGCGAATTTGTTTGTGGAAGTGAGGTATGAGTGAACAGGTAGGAAGGCGTACAGTAGAATATATATGGAGAGGATAGGATGGACTTGTCTTCTCATTGATCGTCACGAAGTACATTACTTTACGAGGTGCTAGGAATGAGTAGAATAAATGGAGTGAGACAACGGACGTAGTGGGTGGAATCCATCTAACAGTTGTCGGCAGCTGGTGTTGAATGCAGGTGCACCTCCTTGACGAGCGAAACGGCCCGGGAAGCAGGAATAAAAAGGTTGGCCCAAGCGTGGTGTAGGTTATATGTCTATCCGGTGACCTAGCATCATGATTATTTCAAGCAAGCCGTGCTACATTCATATCGCGCCTGCACGGATGTTACAATCCGTGGACACAGTCGCACCTCAGGCTAAGGAGATCCACTAGAGCCGAAGGATTCAGAATACGATCGTTTCTTTTCCACTAGGATGCCGATGCAGTGGGTCGGATACTCCAATGCATTCGTCCGCATATCATGATAGTCATCTTATGATCATATCACGACTATGTTCAACCTTCTCCCGGTCCGGGTGTCCGTCTCACAGTTTTCCGAAGAGAATCGGGTTCGATAATTCACGACTTTACAACAGAAGGACCAATCGATAACCAAACCAGCAACGACAAGTATATATCAAGAAACGTGATCTGCGTCGGAGATAGGAACCGTCAGAACCATCAGGGTAACGCCAAAGGGAAGAAGAACACGCTCCAACGACGAGCAACCAAACATTCCAAACGTTCCAAGAACCGACAAAAAACGATCCAGAAAAATACAAACCCATCGACGAAGAGGACAAGAGTCGATGGGAGTAGAGCCAATGCAAACCGGGGAGAGTCATAACAGTTACATGATATACTAGCGCTGGAGAAAAGCCCAGTTAAGGTGAAATCCGATACGATCTTCACTCGAAGAAGGTGCTTTTCAGGTTAACAGACAACAGGAGACGATCAAAGACGAGAAATAATTCATGTTGCACAGTTTCCATATACGGCATTCCATCCACCTTTGCTCATTCTTGCGATTCCGATGAAAAGCAAGAAGAGTCGCCTACTTGTAAGGGTTCCAGCGATGAACACTGCCATCCTTCTTGACCCCCCAGACCTCGCCATCAGCACCTACACCGATATCGTTGAACTTGTCACCGGGCATCTGTACCCAGGGCCAGGATGCGCTGTCATTGCCTGTGTAACGAAAGACGCTACCGGCGGAGTCCACCCCCCAAACATCAGCGGATGATCCAACAGAGATCGCAGCAAGTGTGCCAGGAATAGCAACCCAGTGATCGAGTTCCCAGCGGTAGATGACACCAACATCGTTGACCCCCCAGACGGTGCCATCTTCAGCCGCACCGATATCGGTATGGAGGGAACCGGGGAATGCAATCCAGGGCATAGGATTGCTATCATCGCCAGTGTAGCGGTAGATGGCACCAATGGTGTTGACCCCCCAGACATTGCTGCGTGATCCAGCAGAGATTCGATGGAGTGTACCGGGAATACTGGTCCAGCTTTTCTTATCCCAACGATAGATGACGCCATTCTGGTTGACGCCCCAGACCGAGCCATCTCTAGCTGCGGAGATGTCTTTATGGATGGAACCAGGGAACTTAACCCAGGGGTTACTGATATCGCCGCTGAAGCGGTAGGGGGTACCGATGGAGTCGATCACAAAGACAATGGCAGCTGATCCAACACCGATTCGCGTGAAAGTACCAGTCGAGATTTGTTCCCAACCCATTGCGGCGATAGACTTGATAAGATAGAGACGTCAGCGCTCCGAATCAGTGACAAGACGCGATGGTATCTACCTAATAAAGCAGAGACTACGCAGATGTCAGCACAGGGTACTCGTCACTGAGTAGAATTGTATACACACCTTGTGTGTTGAAGAGTAAGCGATGGGGGAAAGAGATCCGCGCATACGGTTTATATAGAGCGCAGTGACCAAGTGAAGCGAAGAGCAGGAGTAAAACACCCTAAAACAAATTGCAAGAATGAGTAAAGGAGGGACAAAAGAATGGACAAACTGGGGGAAATGCGACGTCGTAACAGTTCGAGGGCACAGTCCGGAGATTAAGGAGTCTTTGACCAGTCCTCCGGGAAGCGAACAAACCGGCTAGATCGAATGTCCACCGGGGTCTACAGCTTCCGATGTCTTCAATTTCTCTAGAAGGTGTGATTGAAGTCATCTCGAAATGCGAACAGAGTTTCAGACGAATTCGTACCTCACACGAATCGCATCGCCCTTCATCGATCAGAGCATAGTGGTTAAAGGCCGCAGCGCCGCCGCTCTACACTGTCATGCATACATACCATGACATCGCACTGAATATCGATCATGATCAAGCTTCGCGATCATCGATTCCTAACGTACTCGCACACCTAGAGGTAATCTCCTTCTTTGGGAACTGGGCCAGCCAATCAGCGCTTCGGAATTACGGAGGAAAACATGGTAAAAAATGTTAGATTGCAAATCTGCTCGACAGATGGCACGATGGAAAGCAAGCACAGAAGAACATCAAAGACTGACTATGCAACTGGAACTTCGTACACACAGCGCTCCGCGATACCCGATGCATTCAAAACAGTGGTTCGACATCCAACATTCACAAACAACCTTCCATGAACTTGATGTCATAAGCCTGTCACAGTTACGGACTTCTCCTCGGTTCATGGGTACAAGGAGATCCCCAGATAACGTGTTGTTACGCACGCAATCGGATCTTTGAAATAACGGTGTGCTGTTCGTAAGTTTGTAAGTTCGACCCACCCACGTTCACGGATATGCAATAGGACACTTTACAGGGATCAATTTAGCTACTCTCACTCCGAAAATGGGGGAGGCGTAGCAAGTTCATATATTGAACCCGAAGCGAGATGTGGTTATGCTTGCCAAGATTTAGTCTCGGATCCAGACGTCCGGAGCGGAGTTTGAAAAACAAACTGCAGAAACCGCTCCAGAACGTCTGGTGCATTTCGTTTGGCAAGCCCCCCATCCATCACGCGTCACGGGGTGTCACACGTAGTTACCGAGCCGATGACGCTGTACTATAGTACTGCTGCAATCTAATCACTGCTCGCACTCTCGAACTACTAGCATGGCACCTTATTCACCTCAATCAGACCCTTTCTGGGCTGATCTTGTCACTCGAGATGATGGCGACAATGATTATGACACTGATCTCGAGTCTGACTGACCTTCAAGTCCAGCATCCCAATCTCACTCGCCTTCTCTCTCCTCCCACTCAGACTCGGACTTGGACTTGGACACAAACGAGGCAGTCAACACACCGTCAGCCTTGGCTGGAAAAGTCAAGCAGGTTCTCGCTCACATGTCCGAGCTTGGTTTAACCCTGCCCATGTTTCTTCACGCAGTCAGTTGGGGGGATCCTGGCTGTGTCAAAGACCCAGTGATCCATGGTGCATGAACAGCTCTGATGAACAGCCATGAGCTTCCCCTCATCCTGCATAACTGGTGGAAACCCCCCCATTCAACTGTCTCACACAAATCCTGCTTGAAGGCAGGGCGGAGTACCATGAAGACTTTTGCTCACCAATGTCTACGTGAAGTGCTCAACTGTGAACTTGATGATGTTGCTATCATGTTGAAGTCTCCTGATGATGTTTCGGAGGAGTTTTATACCAGTGTCAAGTTTGCCACTCTTGCTGCAGACATTGAAGCAACTGCTCCAACCCTGTGGTGAAATGACTCAAAACAACCGATAGTTGAATCAAGTCTACACAAGAACCAGTAAGGTTGAGATAAGAGTTAAGTGTCGAAAGTGAGAAATCACTACGACAGGAGCAGAGAGCAGTTGAAGAGAAAATCTCCAAGTGAACTAAACTGGGGAGCGTCCCAGCTAGTTCCTTGGGTTTATATAGTCCTACATCTATTTGTACATGTTTGTCCCTACTTAGACTATAAGAGGTAAAGGTACATGGTACGATGTATGGTGATTTTATGATTGGATGATAAGAAATTGGAAATAGAAAGCTGTGTGCATAGCCTGGTGAAACAGGAGGTGGCAGCACAGGAATGTGAAACATGGCGTAAGGTGCAAATGAAGCGGAAATGAAAAGAAGCATGGCAACGTGTGACAGCATGAGAAGACAATTAGTCCATATGGGGATAGAGTGGAAGTGAGGTGGTGACTATGGCAACAAACTAGAACACCACATGTCTGTGATCAGATATGATCATAAGATAAGATCTGAAACAATTAGATAAGATGAGCATGAAAGAAATGGTTAAGTCCATGAATGTGACGCGTCTTGTGAGGGCACCGTAACATGTGGTCATTTCTCCATCAGTTAGCATACACAGAGATGCAAGAGCGATGGAATAGCAGGAAAAATCCAATGAAGGTATGCATATCATACTGGTACTGGCTGTGGCCTCCAATCATGTCTTCTCTGCAGATTGTTCTCCTTGTTGTTGCTATGTTATGCTATACTCACACCCATCATTCCAATCTCCTCCAAAAGCTATTTGCTGTCTATCTCAAGTTCCGTGGCCTCTCTGCCAAGGCTTTTGATACCCTGCATGCCCTTGCTATTACAATGAGCCACAAGTGGACAGCAGACCATGTCTCAAAGCTCTCAGCTGCTGCCATGAAAGAAGTTACTGAGCTCATGACTCTCTACCCATGGCTTATCTCCTATGACAATATCAATATCCCCTTCAAGGTCTTCTCACAACGACTGGACAACAAAGACAAGTTCAGTAGTGGTGTTGCAGCCACAGTCTACATCAAACGTCAAGCTGATCACCTAGACACTGACATCAATGCTACCCTGCAAGAGTGTCAATGTCGAGGCATGCAAGATCCACTCACTGTCCATGACATCTTTATCCTCTCTCAACAATCCTATCCTCATGTCTATCACCATTCCATTTATGCCACCCTTCACTTTCTCTTGGCCTCTCATGAATTTGATATCAAGACAGGGCTTTCAGTGGCGAAAGGATCAAGATCTTTTTTTCTTTGTTTGGAAGGAGTGGAATCATGAAGGGCAAGGTTTTTCCTGCCCCAGTCCCTGCAATCACCACAGCATCAAGACCAAGTAAATGAGCCTCAGCTGTGTCGAGTTGCCATGGGTATGGAACTGTTCCATTATATCTTTCACTGACAAGGTTGGAAAGCTCTTTTCGAGTAGTTTGTGAGTCATACTGATTCTTTTGTGTAGCATTGGTACGTGCCCTGACGAGAGAATCCTCATGTCATGATTGGTCTTGCTCAGGAGCTTCAGGAGAGTGGACAGGGGGCATAGAGAACTCGGAAAGAAGCTCGCTGTAGTAGGCAATCATGCCCTTTGATATGCTACTTAGTGATGACAGATCATCATTACATCATACTAAATAGTCCGAGCATGACACATGGGGGGCTTGCCAAACGAAATGCACCAGACGTTCTGGAGCGGTTTCTGCAGTTTGTTTTTCAAACTCTGCTCCGGATGTCTGGATCCGAGACTAGCCAAGATTATGATGGATAGCTCTTCAAGTTCCACGGACTGGACAGAATGGGTTGGATTCTTCTGTCGGGGGCACTTTCTACACATCAAGACGACTAGACATATGTATGGCCGATGACTCAGCAGGAACCTTGTTTACACTTGAATCATACTACATTACTGAATATAGTAACATTCTTCCACGACCAAGAAAACGCGGCATCACAGCCACAATTTCCGCACTCCAATGACCTTGTACAGTGCTTTGCATGTAAATGTGCCACTGATTTTCGTAGACAGGTTTGCATGGTCCGCTTTGGGTTTGCCAAATAGCGTTACACATACGTCACGCCAACCCTATCGTAAGTGGGGGTTGTGTCGTTGCCGGACTCGGCAATAGCCCTGTAGTCACGCTGTCACGCAATTTGGCAAGCCAAAGTGGACAAAACAGGCGTGCTAGTGCCAATCAATGTGTCAGATTGACAGCAAAGTATTGTAAACAAGGTGACAATTATTGCACCAGAATACCTTATTTATAAAATGAATATCTAATCTCGGTCCAGAGTCTAGGCGGTGTTGCGGTGTTTCAAGTCGGAGTCAAACTTTTCAGAAAACACACATGCAAGAAACACCACCTAGAATCTGGTGTAGTTC
>JBBPJZ010000996.1:0-10970 GCA_038089015.1 Chalciporus aff. trinitensis
TAGGCCTTCATTGCGTCGAAGTCCATGCCTCTAACGTCTCGGAATGGGTCTTGGATTTCTTCTAGTTCTTGCCATGTGTTGTGGACTGGTTCTCCGTAGTCGTAAATATGTCCATATTGAGGTTGCTCTTCTTGATTAGCAAACCTTACTTGTCTGCTTCTTTTGCATTCTCTTTTGTGTTTGCCTCTGAGCCAATGACAGTTAACGCGTGGCTTCTTGCAATCACGGGTCCAATGTGATTTGTCACCACAGTTGTAGCAACTGCCTCGTGTTGGAGGTCCGTGTGATGGGGGACGTCTTGATGGTTGTGAAGAAGAAGCGGAGATATCCATTGCGTTGGGGTCTCTACTTCTGGATTGGGATGTGGTTCTTCCACAAGGTTGGAAGCCTCTGTTTGACGTGTTTCCTCTGACAAAGTCAAGTGCTTCTTGCGCATTGCCAATTGTGGAAATGTTTCGTAGATAAGGGATGACGTCTGGTGTCCTCTTTCCTTCTCTGAAGATCTGTGCGATGATAGATCCTTTGGTGTTCTTTTCCAATAAGGAAATAGCATGTGTCAGGTCAATGTTTGCCCTATCGTAGACAGCCTGCCATCTAACGATGTATTCGTCTGTTCTTTCATTCTTCTGTTGGACTATTTGGGTCAAGCGATGCCTTGCCCAATCTTGTTGGTTATTACTTCTAAAGAGTCCTTCAACTTCTGCTTTGAGTTCTGCCCATGTGTAGGCCATGCCTCATGCTAATCTTGTTTGAGCGAACGGACCGCCTTTGTTTCCTTTGATCCGTGAGAGTACGGCAACTACCGCATCGTACGAACCGATGGGAACGGTCGCGGTGTTCGTTGTGAGCCAAGCCTTCATCTTAGCCCACCACTGGGGTCTGCAAATACTTCAATGCGGCGTGAAGCGGCTGTCGTGCCGTGTGCCGGAATCCTTGCTGTAGCGCCATTAAGCTCTGCTTCTAACCTTTGTATCTCTGCTTGTGCAGCGGCGGCTTGCTGGTGCATCGCTGTCTGCTCTGTGACCATTAAGGTAAACAGCTGCATTGCTGCTACGTGTTTCTCATCTGGCATGGAGTTAGGGTCATTGAGAACGTTCAAGTGGATCATAAGAGGTCCTGGTGCTGCCATTGCTTCTTAGAGTTTATAGGGGAAATGAATATATATAGGTGTGGAGACTTGGAAGCGTAAAGGGAAAACTTGAAAAGGAAATTTGAAAGTTCTAATGGAAGCGCCTGTACTTAGTGGGTCTTTCTAGATAAAGTTCTTGGATCTCCTTGATGAAGATCTTAGGGTCTTCTGTCAAAATGTGGGGAGTGTGTCTAGGCTGAGAAAGGGAAGGCCTAGGGTGAAGTACTGGAGTATGATAGTAGAACGGAAAGTCATATCTAAGCTTCACTGGCTCCTTCTTATCCCTAATGCGTCTCCCGGGCCTCTTCTTGCGAGGTTGAGGAGGAGGAGTGGGAGTGTCTGATTTGTAAGATGAAAGGGGTGAGAGAGTAGCGATAGAAGGTAGAGAGGGGCGTTTACGTTCTTCTGATAGGAGTAAAGACTCCTCTTCTTCTGCAACTCTCTTGCGCTTGGTCCCAGATGTGGAAAGGGAGCCGGAGGCCGTAGGCTGCGAGAGTGCGGGTGTCTTCTTCTTGGAAGCTACTGCTGGAGGAGGCGGAAGATTGGGAGTAGCTTGAGCCTGATGAGGTGGTGTGGAAGGAGGTGGTGTCAATGTCGGTGTACTCCACCGAGGAGGTGTCAAAACTGTCCTTAGTTGCTGAATCCGCTTGTCATAGAGCTCGTTGAAGAAAGTAGGGACGAATGGGGTGTAAACCCGTTGATCGCCTACTGTATTGAGTGGAGGAGGCGAAACGTACCCTGTGTCTCGTTGAGCGGGGCCGGGTGCCAAACCGTTTGGGTCGAGCTCCCCTTCTTCTAAGGGCTGGTCATAGACCTGAGGCTGATGGGGCTCATTGAGAACGAAGCCTTGGGAGTAGTCTTGATAGACGTCTGCATAGTGGTACGGGTAAGGTAGGAATGGGTACGAGCTGCCGAGCTCGTAGGCAACGTGAGGAGGTTGTTCTGTACCTTCTAGATACTCCTGTAGTCCCTGACTGGACTGCGCTGCGGATACCAGCGACCAATCAATGAAGAAGGTGGCTGAGGCGGCGTATGGGTTGCTATAGTAGTTCACTGGACACTTAGTCCGTTAGCCTTCTCGTCAGGTCTCGTCAATGTCTATACATACTGGCTAGCTGTTGTGTGTGGCTGCCAGGTGAAAGCGGTAAGGTGAGATTGAGTCTAAACCTAATGAAACGACCGCAATACTAACTTGAAGTTGATCGTGCTTCAAGACTTGAGCTTGATCCTTAGGGCTTTCGTTGCCAGTAGACCGTCAGGTAAAAGTATTGAGGGAAATCTCCAAGAGGTTTAGACTGAGGAGTTCCCCAGTCCCTCTTGAGTTTATATAGATGAGCTATGTATGTACATGTTTGGTAAATACTAGAAGCTTCTACTATGTCAGAGATAAGAGAACATATTGCCATTGGTTAGAATACCATAGAAGATTCCATAGGGTTTCCTATGATGTCATAGGCTGTGCACACGTGTTCAACATGTGTAGGGGTTGAGAGCAGTCTGGAATGTGACGTCATAGATCACGTGATATAGATAAGATAAGATGTTGAGCGAAAAAGTTGCTAAGTCCGAACAGTGAAATAAGTGATCATAACATTCTACATGAGCTCAATCGTTTGTCACTTGAGAAGGCAACTGAGGCAATCCAGGAACTGCGTGGCCCAAAGCATTTCATCCATGGCACCGGGGACTCTCTATCCCTTCATGTCAACCTTACTACCCTCGATGACCAATGATCCTTTCCCTTGAGAGCCCTCGTGGACAGCGGATGTACTGGGTCCTCCATTGATGCTGGTTTTGTAAAAGTGAAAGGATTGAACACTCGTCCTCTTCCCCGCCCAATCCCAGTTTATAACACAGACGGGACTCTCAACAGGGGGGGATCAATTACTCAATACATCACCCTTCGGATGTCGATCAGAACTCACTATGAGCGGATAACATTTGGCATGACAGATCTGGGCAAGGGCGAGTTATTCCTGGGACATGAGTGGCTATGCTACCATAACCCAACCATCAACTGGCAGGACGGAGACGTGAAATTTAATTGCTGTCCCAAATCCTGCCACCTTTTGTATCTCCTTTCCGAACCAGAGCAAGACGAGGATCCTGAGAACGCCGAAGCTTTCCCAATCGGAGAAGTTGAGGATGGAGACCAAGTCTTTGCATTTGACATGTTTGGGTACTGGGCACAAGGAGGGTGCCATGTACGTGCTCACACATCAGTTGCTCAACAATTAGCGGAAGAAGCATCCAAAGCTTTGTGAATCAAAACATTTGAAGAGATTGTTCCTCCGAGTTACTATGAGTTCAAAGACGTCTTCAGCAAAGATTCTTTCGATGAACTCCCAGAACGACGACCCTGGGATCATGCAATTGAGCTTACTCCTGGAGACCATGTTGTTAGCTATAAAGTCTATAACCTCAGCCCAGAAGAGCAACGTGAGCTTGACATCTTCCTTGAAGAGAACCTACGGTCTGGACGAATCCGCTCCTCTAAATCACCCTTTGCATCTGCCTTCTTTTTCGTCAAAAAGAAGGATGGCCGACTCTGCCCAGTCCAGGACTATTGACATCTTAATGCCATTACTATCAAAAATCGGTACCCACTCCCCTTAATCTCTGAGTTGGTTCACAAGCTCAAAGGGGCGAAATACTTCACCAAGCTTGACGTACGATGGGGATATAATAATGTATGAATCCATGAAGAAGACAAGTGGAAAGCAGCTTTCTTAACAAACTGGGGACTCTATGAGCCCACTGTCATGTTTTTCGGAATGACGAACTCACCCGCCACCTTCCAGAACCTCATGAATGACATTCTACATGATCTCATAATGGAGGGGAAGGTCCTAGTCTATCTTGACGACATTCTTATCTTTACCAAAACGCTCGAAGAACATTGGCAGATCACAAGTCGCATCCTTCAAATCCTTCGCCAAAACTGTCTTTACCTTAAACCCAAGAAGTGAGAATTCGAGCAAACTCAGATTGAGTATCTTGGGCTTGTCATCTCCGAGGGTGAAATCCGAATGGACCCCCTTAAAGTCCATGGAATCTCACAGTGGCCACCCCCAACTTGCAAACAAGAACTCCAATCCTTCCTTGGGTTTACCAACTTTTACCGTCGGTTTATTCGCGGATTCGAAGACATAGCAAAACAATTAAACGCCCTTACGGGCAACATCCCTTGGACCTGGACAAAGGAGCAACAATATGCCTTTGATGGTTTGAAGGTTGCTATCACCTCAGCTCCAGTCCTCGCCATCCCTACTGACTCTGATCCCTACCGCATTGAAGCAGACAGCTCTGGACATGCTGTTGGCGCTGTTCTTTCTTAGCATCAAAACGATCTCTGGCGCCCCATTGCATTCCTATCCAAATCCTTATCTCCTACTGAACACATGTTACGGTGCCCTCACAAGACGTGCTACATTCATGGACTTAGCCATTTCTTTCACTCTCGCTTTATCTAATCATTACAGATCTTATCTTATGATCATATCTGATCACAGACATGTGGTATTCCAGTTCATTGCCACAGTTGCCACTTCACTTCCACATTATCCCCATATGGACTAATTGTTTTCTCACGCTGTCACACGTTGACAAGCTTCTTTTCATTTCCGCTTCATTTGCGCCTTACGCCATGTTTCACATTCCTGTGCTGCCACCCCCTGTTTCATCAGGCTATGCACACAGCTTCTTATTTCAAATCTCTTATCGTCCAATCATAAAATCACCATACATCGTACCATGTACCTTTACCTCTTATAGTCTAAGTAGGGACAAACATGTACAAATAGATGTAGGACTATATAAACCCAAGGAACTAGCTGTGTTACGATCGCCTATTTCCCCTATTCGGACTTAACAACTTTTTCGCTCATCATCTTATCTTATCACATCACGTGACCATATCTTATCTATATCACGTGATCTATGACGTCACATTCCAGACCGCTCTCGACCCATACATGTGTTGAACACGTGTGCACAGCTTATGACATCATATGGAACCCTATGGAACTTTCTACAATATTCTAATCAATAGCGATATGCGCTCTTATCTATGACGTAGTTAGAAGCTTCTAGTATTTACCAAACATGTACATACTCAGACGACTATATAAACCCAAGAGGGACTGGGGAACTCCTTAGTCTAAACCTCTTGGAGATTTCCCTCGATACTTCTACCTGACGGTTCAACGGTATGAAAGCCCTAAGGACCAAGCTCAAGTCTCGAAGCCCGATCAACTTCAAGTTAGTATTGCGGTCGTTTCATTAGGTTTAGACTCATCCTTACCTTACTGCTTTCGCCTGGCAGCCACACGCAACAGCTAGCCAGTACATACAGACGATTGACGAGACCCGACGAGAAGGCTAACGGACTAAGTGTCCAGTGAACTACTACAGCAACCCATACGCCGCCTCAGCCACCTTCTTCGCCGATCGGTCGCTGGTATCCACAGCGCGGTCCAGTCAGGGACTCCAGGAATATCTCGAAGGTACATCCACTCCTCCAGTCACCTACGAGCTCGGCAGCTCATATCCATTCCTACCGTACCCTTACCACTACGCAGATGTCTATTCCAACTACTCCCAAGGCTTCGTACTCAACGAGCCCCATCAGCCCCAGGTCTACGCTCAGCCCTTAGAAGAAGGGGAGCTCGACTCGAACGATTCGGCACCAGGCCCTGCTCAACGAGACGCAGGGTACACTTCGCCACCACCACTCAACACAGTAGGCGGTCAACGGGTTTACGCCCCGTTCGTCCCTACTTTCTTCAACGCTCTCTACGACAAGCAGATTCGGCAACTAAGGACAGTTCCGACACCTCCTCGCTGGAGCACACCGATACCGACACCGCCTCCTTCCACACCACCTCATCAGGCTCAAGCTACTCACAACCCTCCGCCTCCACCTCCACAAGTAGCTTCGAAGAAGACCCCAACACTCTCGCAGCCTATGGCCTCAGGCTCCCATTCCACATCTGGGATCAAGCGCAAGAGAGTCGCAGAAGAAGAGGAGTCTTTGCTCCTATCAGAAGAACGTAAACGCCCTTCCTTACCTCCTATCACCACTCTCTCACCCCTCACTTCTTACGCTTCAGAAGAACGAACTCCAACTCCTCCTCCTCAACCTCGCAAGAAGAGGCCCGCTAGACACATTAGGGATAAGAAGGAGCCAGTAAAGCTTAGATACGACTTTCCCTTCCATTACCATACGCCAGCACTTCGCCCTAAGCCTTCCCTTTCTAAGCCTAGGTGCACTCCACACATTCTCACACAGGATCCTAAGATCTTCATCCAGGAGATCCAGGAACTCTATTTAGGAAGACCCACTAAGTACAGGCGCTTCCATTAAGACCTTCAAATTTCCTTTTTCAAGTTTTCTATTCTACGCTTTCTCATTCCTATAAAACAAATAAACCCATTTTCCTATAAACTCTAAGACACAATGGCAGCACCAGGACCTCTTATGGTTCACTTGAACGTCTTGAATGACCCAAACGCTTCGCCAGATGACAAGCAAGCTGCAGCCACTCAGCTGTTCACTATGATGGTGACAGAGCAGACGGCACAACACACGCAAGCCGCTGCTGCACAAGCAGAAATCGCAAGATTAGAAGCAGAACTTAACGCCGCAACGGCACGTATTCCGGCACACGGCACCACAGCCGCTTCACGCTGCATTGAAGTATTCGCAGACCCCGGAGACTATGACGGATCGGTCTCTAAATTTGAAGAATGGTGGGCTAAGATGAAAGCTTGGCTTGCAACGAACGCCGCAACCGTCCCCATCGGTTCATACGATGCGGTAGTTGCTGTACTCTCACGGATCAAAGGAAACAAAGGCGGCCCGTTCGCTCAAACAAGATTAGCACGAGGCATGACCTACACATGGGCAGAACTCGAAGCAGAACTCGAAGGACTCTTTAGAAGTAACAATCAACAAGATTGGGCAAGGCACCGCCTGACCCAAATAGTACAACAAAAGAACGAAAGGACAGACGAATACATCGTAAGATGGCAGGCCGTCTACGATAGGGCAAACATTGACCTGACGCATGCTATTTCCTTATTGGAAAAGAACACCAAAGGATCTATCATCACGCAGATCTTCAGAGAAGGAAAGAGGACCCCAGACGTCATCCCTTACCTACGCAATATTTCCGCAATTGGCAATGCGCAAGAAGCACTTGACTTTGTCAGAGGAAACACATCAAACAGAGGCTTCCAACCTCGTGGAAGAACCACATCTCAATCTAGAAGTAGAGATCCCAACGCAATGGATATCTCCGCTTCTTATTCACAACAGCCACCATCATCAAGACATCCCCCATCACGCGGACCTCCAACACGAGGCAGTTGCTACAACTGTGGTGACAAATCGCATTGGACCCGTGATTGCAAGAAGCCACGCGTTGAATGCCCTGACTGTCATTGGCTCGGCGGCAAACATAAAAGAGAATGCAAAAGAAGCAGACAAGTAAGGTTTGCCAACCAAGAAGAGCAACCCCAATATGGTCATATTTACGACTACGGAGAACCAGTCCACAACACGTGGCAAGAACCAGAAGAAACCCAAGACCCATTCCGAGACGTTAGAGGCATGGACTTCGATGCAATGAAGGCATACTTCTATGACATGAAAGACACCGAAGATCGCTCTAAGGGAAAAGAACGAGCAGCGTAAACAAACTGGGTGTTTCCGCCGCTAATCCCAATAAGTATAAAGTGTTGGATATTGAAGAATCTACAGACGATCAAGATCTATCTATAACCCAAACAGGGTCTTCGGTTGAACCGGAGCTCGGCCCGGGTCACAATAGGGTACTTAATTCTGTTTCACCAAAAGAAGAAAAATCGAAGAAATCCAATACGATAGAAATCCCAGATCAGGTATGTGTCAGATCTGTCAAAGTGACTAAAGAAATTCTTCTAGACGTAAAAGTATCATCGGATCAGAAGAAAAAGACGTTCCTACCCGCAAAGGCGCTGCTTGACAGCGGTGCTAATGTGATATTCATAGACAAACAATGGGCGCAAGATCACGATCTAAAGTTAACCCCATTAAGAAATCCTATTCCAGTATTCAATGTTGACGGAACAAAGAACTCCGCTGGAGATATCACACACGGAGCAGAAGTTATCATCGAATATGATGGACACCGAGAACGTGTTACAGCAGAAGTTACGGATCTAGGACAAAACCAGGTCATTTTAGGTTATTCTTGGCTGAAACGCCACAATCCTGAAATAGACTGGATCTCGGGTAAAGTGAAGATGACACGTTGCCCACGCACTTGTTACCAACTTCAAGAGAAATCAGTTTTTCTTAGAACAATCGAAAAGATTGAAGAAGACAACGCCTATGAAGCACATCACATCAGAAAGACGTTAGAAACCACGCCTCCGGCTAAAGTTGACAAGAAACCAGAAGAACTAGTCCCAAAAGAATTTCATGAGTTTCTAAAAGTGTTTTCAAAACATGAGTCAGAACGCATGCCCATAAGGAAACCCTGGGACCACGCTATAGATCTCAAAGATACGTTTAAACCCAAGAAAGGAAGGATAATTCCCTTGAGTGTCCAAGAACAAGAAGAAGTTTCGGCATTCATAGACGACCAAATGAAGAAAGGATATATCCGACCTTCTAAGTCAGAACAAACATCACCAGTATTCTTTGTACCTAAGAAGGATGGCAAGAAATGCATGGTACAAGATTATCGGTATCTGAATGAACACACGGTTAAGAATAACTATTCCCTTCCACTCATTTCACAACTCGTGGATAAACTCAAAGGAGCTAAGCTGTTTACGAAAATGGACTTACGGTGGGGATACAACAACATTCGCATCAAAGAAGGCGACGAATGGAAGGCAGCCTTCGTTTGCTTCCGCGGTGCTTACGAACCCCTCGTAATGTACTTTGGATTATGCAATTCTCCCGCCACATTCCAAGCAATGATGAACGAGATCTTTACCGATATGGAAGAAGTAGTTGTGGTATATATTGACGATCTCTTAATATTCACAAAAACGGAAAACCAAGAAGAACACGATGCCTTAGTCAAGAAAGTCTTGGCACGGTTAGCCGAAAACGACCTATTTGTGAAACCAGAGAAATGCACGTTCCGCGCTAAAGAAGTAGAATTCCTTGGAATGATCGTCGGACAAGACGGTATCTCCATGGACAAATCTAAAGTCACAGCAATCTTAGATTGGCCAGTTCCTAAATCAGTCAAAGGAGTAAGAAGCTTCCTTGGACTCGCCAATTTCTACAGAAGGTTTATCCAAGATTACTCGCAGATCGCTAGACCCTTAAACGATCTTACGAAGAAAGATATTCAATTCAAATGGGAAAAAGAACAACAACATGCATTTGACACGCTGAAAGAAAAGTTTACAACAGCACCCGTCCTTGCATTCCCAGACGAGAATTCCCATTATAGACTTGAAACAGATGCATCAAACTTCGCCACAGGAGCCATATTATCAGTACTAAAAGAAGACAAATGGCATCCCGTCGCATTTATGTCACACAGCATGACCCCAGAGGAACGCAATTACCCAATCGCTGACAAAGAAATGTTAAGCGTAATCCGCGCACTTGAAACATGGCGCCACTATCTAGAAGGATCAAAACATGAATTTGAAATATGGAATGATCACGCCAATTTGCAGTTCTTCATGACGAGACAAGATCTCAACCGACGACAAGCACATTGGTCACAATATCTCTCACGCTTTAACCACATATGGTTATACAAGAAAGGTGCAACCATGGGAAAAGCAGATGCCTTATCAAGAAGAGAAGATCACTCTATCGGAATAGAAGACGACAATAAAGGAATTGTTGTTATTAAACCCGAACGCATCAGGGCATGCTCCCTATATGTTTCTGATGAAGGAGACAAAATTAGAACAAGGATCAGGGATGCAACGTGGAAACTAAAAGAGAAAGACGAATACACCCTATGTGAAGAATTCAAAATATGTGAAGATAGACGCCAAGACGGCTTACTCACAAATGAAGACGGAAAGCTTTACGTACCAGATGATGGCGATCTCCGAATGGAAATCGTACGACTCCATCACAACACACCTATTGCAGGACATCCAGGTCAAGAAAAGACAATAGACCTAATTCAACGGAATTACTGTTGGCCCGGAATGTCAACATTCGTAAAGGAATACGTCTCACGTTGTGACAGATGTCAACGTTTCAAAGGCAAGAACGCCGCACCTGCAGGAAAACTGCAACCACTTGAAACACCTCATAAACCGTGGGAAGACATCTCATCAGATTTCATTACCGATCTACCCACGTCAAACGGGTATGACACAATCCTCGTGGTAGTCGACAGATTCTCAAAAGAAGTTGAATTCATTCCATGTACCAAACAGACGACAGCAATGGACATGGCTAAACTATTCCTCACACACGTTTGGAAAGCACACGGCCTTCCCCGATCAATTGTTTCGGATCGTGGACCGCAATACGCAGCACAAGTAATGAAAGACCTATGCAAAAGGCTTGGCATTACGCCCAGGCTATCCACAGCACATCACCCGCAAACAGACGGACAGACGGAAAGAATGAATCGAGATCTACTACAGTATCTCCGTATTTGGTGTGCCGAAAAGCAAAACAAATGGTCAGAATGGCTGCCAATCGCACAATTCTCTTACAATGCAAAGAAACAGACATCAACAAAGAAGTCGCCGTTTGAAGTCACACGTTCATATCAACCAAGAATGGGAATTGAACCCGGCACTTCTAAAGCACCCGCAGCAGACACGTTTATCACGGAAATGAAAAACACGTTAAAAGAAG
>JBBPJZ010000997.1:0-10967 GCA_038089015.1 Chalciporus aff. trinitensis
CTTCCATTTCGTTCTGGATATCCGTCTGTGTCTCATCATGAGTAGGGGCAACATTTGGGAGAGGATCTGGCCTGGTGTGGCGTAAGTATCAGCGTATGTCCTGAGCGTCGGTCACTTGAAGACAAGCGATCGTGGACTCACGGAATGAGTCAATGGATGTGCAGTCGTAGTTTATCCTTGCATGTGGTACACACTCTCGAACGAGGTGGAAGCACTTGTCATATTCCTGCGCAAAGTCGGGTTCCAAGACGATCCATCTGCAATGCGTTGTTCAACACACCTCTGTCGTAACATCGCGATTGAGCGAAAGCATCCAGACTAGAATGGGGCACTCCATCGACGATTTGTGAGGTGGCGGTCTAGTATTATATGGAAAACTGAGACAGTTGAGTTTGTACGTTTTGGGCGAGTGAATGGATGTACCTGGAATGATACAAAAGATCTACGGGGTGAACTTGTTGATTGCGAGTAGGTATTAAAATGGATTGAAGAGAGGATCAAAGGACAGACAAGGACAGGCGTAGTGTGCACTGTACACGGGCAGGGGACCATTATAAAGTGATCAGAACAAGCAAACTGTACATTTTCGTTCACCCACGTGTTGTTGCACCGGAATTCAATTTCAGCCAACCACTCGCCACCCCGAGCCCTCATCCGGTGGACCTACCCTCTGGCGACACACAATATGGCCACTGACTCACAATAACATATGGTACAATAATGTCTGTCATTCTGTAGAATGTATCGCACAGCAAACCATGTCTCCGACCACCCGCTTATCGCCAGTGGAAGAACACCATGGAAGAGCTGGCATCCTGTGCCTTGGGGTTTGCATCTTCCGAGAAGACTTCATCGAGGCCGGCGAACCTTGAGGCCAAAATCAGGATTTTTTCTCACTCTATCCTTCCCAAGGATGGAATGGGACTGTATTTGAGACCGAATCGCGCGCGCTCAACTATATCGGCTTGATCTTGGTTTGATCGACCCGACCTTCGATCCATCCGGTTCCGTTTCTTTCGTTCTTCCTGTCCATCTAGAAATGCAAATGTTAGATCACTCCAGAATTCGCGGTAAGTGGGGCCGGTTGTCACCATATGGTACAGTTACAGTAACAATAGATATGACTTATGATGATAGTACAGGACGTGAGTGATCTATTTCCGCGCAAGTCCATACACGAGGCACCTCGTGTCCTGCCTGAACAAGTTACCATTGACTCATTCCCGTCAGTCGCTCCCCGGAACTATACTTGCCAACGTGTTGGCTGGCAGATATGCACGCCTTCCGAGAACATACCCGTGGACTCCCAATAGTCCACCCATCGTGCTGCATCCGAAGCCGAAAGTGGCTCCAGTTCCCTCATCGTCTTGCTCGCTCTCTGAGCAACATCCGTAGCGAAGCTCGCGAACCCGGCAGCTTCGACGTCAACTGATCCCGAATCTTGGCGTATCGCTGAATTACCCTCAGCCAACAAGCGCATAAAGTTGAGCAATTTGATTGCAGGCTAAGCGTCATAAAAATAGTCAGCGGTCACAGGGCGCGTTTTCTAGAATTATGTTTCTGATGGGACTGACCATGCGTTTGATGTTCTCCTCACTCGTATCAGCTGAGCATTTCTCCAGCCTCTCGACCCATTGGCTGAATGGTAGGAGCGGAAGTGGCTCTGACGTCAGATGCTTCCGATAAATGGCATCACTGATAGGTTCCATGAGGGAATTCCATGCGATTGGACGAGGATGCACCACGTTAACGGCAATAGGGGGTTCTTCCTCTGCGAAAGCAACATCGAGTATCGTATCCGATACAGCATGGGGAGGCAGCCATGATGAGACCTTTGAAACGTGTTGGTATTAGAGAAACAGAAACAAAAAGCTCGCAACATGTCCAATTTACTCACTCCGCGTGCTTCTGGAAGTGCGCCCAACGCCACACTCGACTTGACGATGATGGGAACCCAATCCGTGGTAGACCACGCGCCTCGTGGTGCACCGCCTGTGATCTGTCCAATCCTGAACGAAGAAGCTGGTAGCCCGCTGATGGCGAGAATCTATCAACAAGATCAGGCGAGATCGTGGCCGCAATGAATTAGAGATGCATACCCTCTCGCTAACATACTTGCTTGCGCCGTAGCCAGGCCCTACTGCCACGCTTGCATCATGCTGAACCTCTTCTGGGAACGGACCGTTGCGCTTGTCCCATCCCTGCCCGGACCCGATCGAAGACGTGAACAAGAACCGAGGCTTCGATGTCTTCTTCGATGAAAGTGCGAGATCAATCAAGTTTCTCGTACCCCGAACGTTTGGCTCGAACGATGAGAGCGAAAGGTTAAAGTCGAGGCGCCAGGCATTATGAATGATCACAGTGAGAGAATCTTTGATCTGTCACACGCAATCAAGGTTAGCATTTTTCCAAGGACCAAAGGGGCCCGCGAAGGTTTTACCTCTCTATACGACCTCTCATCAAGTCCTAGCTTCCGCTGCGATGCATCGCCCTCGATATACACAAGCTTCTCTGACTCGAGAAACGTCGTCTCCAGACCCCGATCCTCGAATGCGGCGCGTTGTCTTTGTGTGATCGTCGCTGTCTTTGAAGGACGGTTGAATGCATAAACCACCGCAACGCGCTCGTCATTCAACAAGGACGCGAGGAGATAGGAACCCAGTCCGCCTGTTGTACCGGTCAACAGCACAACATGTCCATGACTGAAAACCCCATCATGCACGATATGACCATTCCCAGCATGGCCATTGGTCTTTGAGACATCATCACCAATCTTGTCCCCCAATCCGATGGAATACTTGGCGATCATCTCCTCGATCTCTGCCTTGACATCGCGCACGGGAGAAGCACCTTTGCGTTCCACGAGCTGGATCAGCGTCCGAGCGAGAAGCCGGATCGTAGGGTTCGCGAATATGATGTTCTGATTGATTCGGGGCACTGCTTCGCGGATATCCTTGTCAGTGGAAGCGCCGAGAGAACCGATGATACGGTTCTTGAGGAACGTGGATGATAAACTGGGGGGTTTTATTCTGACTCAGCGAACACGGACTATCATATTGATCTCCAAGAACGGGATTCGCACCTGTCGAATCCTTGTTCGAAGACGTCCACGTCGACCTCGATTGGGGTACCTGAGTTGACGGCAGTGGCATGAATCATTACCCAGTTTTCGACTTCGGTTTGCGACCAAGTAGATGGGAGGGGTACGTCCACGCCTGCTTTGGCACTGGCCTCCACGGACTCGTACCTAAGTGCGAAGCGTCACTAAACCGAGTGCAGTTAGGTTGTTCACTTAAACAGACTTACAGTGCATTGATCTCCGGCTCGTATAACTTCATGGTTGCCTTCTTGATCACCGTCCCCTTTCCTGCGCGTAGCATAGGCTTCTCCTTACTCGTCACCAAGATCATCTCTTTGAAAATTCGGCTGAACGAGGGTGCTTCCTTGTTGGCGTCCTCCACTTCCCGCCTAATTGAAACAAAGATGTGTCCGTGAGTCAACTCAGACAACACATTGCGTTTGTTACTCACCATATCTTATTCCGGAATTCAGCAACTTGGTTGTCGTCTGTGACGTCAACAGCGTACTCCGGTCTAGGCTCCACGAGCAACCCAGTCTGGTTACGGCCTCGCCCGAATATGCAGATGCCAGAAACAAAGGGGCTTGAGCCAATCACGGTTTCCATTGGCGCAGGGACGGTCTTCTCTCCTGACGAGTGAATGAGGACATCATCGAGTCGCCCAACACTATTATCCAATCCCAACAGTGAGCACAACGCAGAAGGAATCTGTGGGGTGACTTACATTCTGTACAGTCCCTCGATAGTGGGATGCTTGATGAATGCATCCGAAGTCGAATACCCTTTCACATCTGGCAAGTTTTCCACAGACACTTGATGCGTAGGACAGGTCTACACATGAAAAAAAAAATATCACAATTGAAACACCGCGAATGAACCGCTCGGCAAGACACGCACCAACACCTGACATTCAAAGCTCCCGTCATCTTGTGGAACCCATCGTATTCTCTGATTCGGTCCAAAGCGTACCCACTCCCAAAGTTTCTGCTCAATGGGATTCCGGAAAGTATATGTGATTGCGCAGATCTCCGTGGTACCATAAACGGTCGAAACCTTGACACCAGAATTGACAAGCGTGTCACCTGTCTTTTTGGACAACGGACCACCGGCAAAAGCCTCCGAGGGACCGTGTCAGTCTCGGATGACGAAATGAGAAACAAGGAGACTTTGGTGCATACCACGTATGTGAGCGAGTTGAGGACCTTGATAGCTTGTGGAGAGGTAACCCATTCTTCCAAAAATGCGGGTACGCCAACGAGGGCAGTCGATTTGGTCGTCTGAATAGTCTCCAGAGTGTTTTGCGAGTTAGGGATGACAGGGGCTATTGTGGGATCATGGTACGATGTAGGTGCGTACACGGCCACACTCTTGAGAGAGGCGATGGGTAAAAAGAGCTGAATGTACATCCCCCAGGTATGAAATGGGGGGAGGGAAGCCGCACAAATTCGGATGTCGGTGGGAAAATCAACATGCTCCAGAACGGTCGCTGATCAACAGAAGTTGGCAAAATGAATGAATGAATGAGATACAAGAAGCTAACTTTGCGAACAAAGAAGAACTCACGTGTGATACACCAATGAACAGCTGTCAGGAAGCTGATCGGGATGGGTTTGGGGAACCCAGTGCTTCCTGAAGAGTGGAGGTAGTACATGACATCCATTTCCACAGGACGTTCGTCGGCCTTTGGATAAGGAAGGAAGGGTGTGTTGGTAGTCTCCTTCCCGAATTTGGGGAAGGCGTAGGCGAGAGCGGGCGGTTCCTCGATTTGAATACTGATTGACTCGTCAATGACCGAGGCCAGCTCAGTTCGAATTCCGTCCAACAGAGACCCAAGAGAATGGCGTGTTGCAATCAAACGTCGGCAACCAGTCTTTCGCATCATGTTGACAACAGCGGGTGCTGAGTTGCGAGGTGACATCGGGAACGGCTTTAAAAATGATGTGATCAGCAGTTCACCGATCACTCTAACATGGACTCGACCCACGATATGGCCAGCATACATCACACCGACAGTCAATGCATGGTAGAGGATAGTGTCGCAGTTGGCAATGATTGCAATGACCTCGTTGTCAGCGCCCCGGCGATCTGGGCGCAACATATAAGCAATGCGTTGGCAAGCACGGTAGAACTCCAAATGTGAGATGTGGCGGGGCTCATTGATACGTTCGTCGTAGAAGGCATAGAAAGGACGTGTCGGGTTGTATTTCGCGTTGAACTCGACCATCTCCGGGAGGTACAACGATCCGTCGAGAGGCGGATAGGATACAGTGTAAGGGCTCTGCTTGAAGGACGCAGAGGGTGCCATTGTCAGTTCGACAGAAGTTGTAAGTGTATGAGGAAGAAGGATGAAAGCTGATTGAGGGGTTGATACGCATGTCACGCGAGATATTTATGCATGACCATCGCCAACACCCGGAAAGAAAGAAGAAAACAGAGATGGTAACATGTAAACTTACTTTGACACGAGGAACGCTTCATCTTTATCCCCTAGCTGATCGAAGCGGATGATACCGTCAAGTAGCGTGGCATTGCAGGATGCATAGCATATAATCAAACAGAGTTCTTTTCAATCTGATTATAAAACAAACGTCATGCTGAGGACCGGGCCTCGGTAATCGGCCACACAACTCGGCAGACCGTATGCTACTAACCGAACGATATATATGCAACACCATAATGAACTCAAGTGAGCGGGGCGAGTGGCAGACCCTCACCGCATATATGTATGTCGTTTGAATGAGTCCTCAACGTCGATTATGTCGGTTCTCGGAGTGAAGTAGACACGCCAGAGACCGCGACCACAACGCTCTCATGCCAGATCTAACTTTACTGGGACTAGATTAGCTGCTGGTATGAGAAGACAAGACGATAGCGCACCGAATCAATGGTATATAGGCACTGCCCCCACCGAGATAAAGATCCTCGAACAATACTCCCGCTCCGTGAGGAGTCAAATACCCAAGGAAGCACGAATTCAAAGAAACGTGACCAAGTGCGCTCGTAGGAGATTCGCCGAAGAGCGCATCATACTGACCCACAATGATGGCCGAATCCAAGAATACGCCTGCATTTGAAAGTCAGTGTCGGGCACGATGCGGCGCTCGCACGGTGCAAGATCCTTGAACCACACTGAGTGGTTTTCTATCTCCCGGCAGTGCCAAAAGAGGGGTGTCGCACTGTTTTTCAGCGTCAGAGCCTCTCGGGCTTTGAAGAGCTGTCCGATACCTGCAAGTTGATATCTAGCAGTGTCTGACCCCGACCGGAAATGACCTCGTATAACCTTACAATACTGGGATAATACGCTCCATTTGACCCGTGAATTCTCATATATGTCTAGTGGGATATCATTGAACTCACTATATGTGATCTATTACCGAGTGAATTGAGTTGCTGGGGACTGACCTTTCCAAGTTGAGGCGAAGAGCTGAGATAGCCATTGACTAACCAGACTCGTTGTTCAAACAAGTTTACACACGGATGTTTCCTAATACAAGTTCGACTTTGGCGGTATCGACAACACTTGACAACGTTCAAGCTCTAGACTGTAAACCTTTTCAGGGATAACACTCGCGCTGCGAACAAGGTTAGAGGTCAAAATCTCCCACCGAGTCTTCCCTGCAGCCAGGTCGCACGGAATGCAGGGCCGGCCCCGGCAGAAGCTATCATATAATGTCCATGCTATGATGTCGACTTCAAGTTGGAAAGTCTTCCAGGCTGACATCGGCAGAAGATGGACTGAAACTTGAAAGACATTCATTATTGGCATAGGTTGCGGACTGTACCTCGGTGATTGCTAGAGTGGCACATGGAGAAACAGAGAGAAACCCGGTGAGACATGAAAGCGACAGCCTGACAGGTGTCGTGACGGTTAGTGTCACTGCTATTCGTGTTGAGCCATTTTAGCTAACTCGAACGTTAATTCTGTTGGCTGGTATTGGCCTCTCAGTGATACACAGCAAACTTCTCCGATTTCCTCGTTATCCCAGGCTTGTCCCCGTTCTGCGATCCACACCCTCGCGAGTCATAATACATCTCTGACCGCCAGGTGATCAACTCCCATCGCACCGCGCGTTTTACTTATGGCCTGCCGAAGAAGCCCGTCCGGGTTGAAACACTCCGAATCTTGCGATGACAAGCCATTCAAACGTACATCCCAGCCATTATGTCAGTCCTGTGGGCCGAGACAAGCCGAGACGCTGCGTCTTTCTGGGGTTCACAAATGCGAGTCTTTCCTGCGGCCAGCCGTTATTTCCAGAGAATATTCCCGGCTTCCCGCTCCATCACCTCACAGCAGTACCACCCAGGTAATTATGGACTTGGCGCCCTCGTGGTGTCGACCCGCCGGCATTCAACCCAAGACCTGGTGGTGCAATTATTCGCTCGAGCTCGCCGGAGACAAGCCGACTGCAGAGCTGAAGTCGACTCTCACCACCATGAAACAGAACCACTAGTGCCTCGTTCTCCATGCTCCATGCAGTTCCCCATCCCGCGCACAGTAGAGTACCCGCGGGTCCTACCACGGTTGGACGAAACGGAGAGAAGCCCACGCACAGCCTAGTCAAGTCAAAGCTGAGCAGTATTGTGATCGTGACGTTGTATGTGTGGAGAAACGGAGAGCGATGTCCCGCTGTTTCTTTCCCCACACGACTATTGAGTCGAATCCCCGACGCGGCCCGTCGACGTCCGCTCGGAGGATCCTAGTCTCATGACCTACGTACAAAGCAAACGAAGACATGCTCGAATCAAATGATATAAATCATTGTGGGACATGGTTCAGATCCCGAGTTGCCTTTCCCTCGAGTTCGAGCATTCGTCATGTCAATGTCTCGCAATCTACTGACCAGCATTGCACTCACCGTTGCGCTCGCACGATCTGCTGCCAGTTTGTTAGTCCTGCCAGAGGATCCGTTGATCTACTACAATGGGCGATGGGATTACACGCCCGAAACGTGGTGGTGAGTAGTGTGGTTAAACTTCACTTACCTTTCTGCTGCCAAGTTGCACCTAACACAAGACTCACCCTATACAGGACTGGCTCGGGCCTGAAACTCCATGTCGATAACCTCTCCTCACTTACCCTTAACTTGGGACCATACACTTCTAATCCAGTCACCTTGGGCATCTCCGTCAACTATGGCAACTTCACTGGGCTCAATGCGACCCAGGGAGCGAACATTGTGCCTCTGACGGGGATGACGGGTTCGGGGGACGTTGTACGGATCAACTCTGTGGGGTGGCAGAATAACCATCTAAACCTCGAGAGCATTGAGTTGAACGACGTGAGTAGTGCATTACCCCTCTCGGCGATGTCTTGACGAAGCTGATTTGTTTTTGAATCAACGCGGGTACTGTAGGAAGCTGTGTTACTCCCGTACGAGCCGTCGAAGCTTGCTTTCCAGTTCATCGGGGACTCCCTCTCGGCGGTACGTTCCTCGTTCCTAATCTTATCCCCTATCCCAATGGTCTGGCTCGTCTGAGAATTCGTTTGCGTTCAGGGCCAGTTCCTCCCCTTGGGCGTCGACCAAGCTTGGCCCTTCTTGACTGCCGAGTATTTCAAAGCAGAACATAACATCCAAGCGCAACCTGGGATTGCATTGAGCGTACGTACCTTGTGCACCCCGAGATTCACCTCACCTCATCTAACCTCACCTCGTCTTGAACCCTGATCTACGACACGATCAACAATCCCAATTTCCTTTCTATGTCACCGGTCCGCACGATACGCGATCCACTACGCCTGGTACATACTCCACGACAAAAACGAACTACGGTACGATAGGACATATACTCTTACGGAAATCTGCACGGCATGACCTACCAATTCTTCCAAGTAAGTCCACCCACGTCCAACCACCTTCGAGAACTGATCAACACGGGATCTGTAGACGGAGGACACTCAATATTACTATGGTACGTGATTCCCTTTTCCCTCCTCCTTCTGGATTGTTCACAAACACAACATCGTGACATCCATACGACACTCCCACCCTCGGTCTTCCCATGCGCCCACTCCCTGAATAAATAAAAACTAGATCCCATGCATAACTACACGACCCCCTGGGACTTTGCGAGAGACTATCCTCCCGCGACACATGTCGTTTGTATGATCGGGTAAGCGGTTCAGCCTCACTTCCTCCCTCCCCTCTTCTTCCCTTCACTTCCGAGTCTTCGCCTTGCCTTTCTAGTCCAGATTCGTCCCGTTTCACCTCAATACACCCCATTTCGTGTTCGTCCCCATGTCATCCAACTTCTGAAACCCCTCAAGTCCCCCCTGGACCTTGTTCCTCTTTCTCCTCACCTTCTGAACCCCGACATGTGGGCGACGTGTTGACGCGATACTTGCCAGGGCCAACGATAGCAGCAATAACGTCACTGCTTCTTCCTTCTATGAGGTATGTTCCGCAGTCGAACCCTCTCCCCTCTTTTCCCTTTTCCCTTTCTCTTCCATTTTTCATCTCATTCATATCTCTCTCATCATCGTGCTCACGTGTGATTCAACGGCATTCATAATCCATATGATCTCCATCTCCCTACACTGCTCCTTGTACCGATCGTGTCTGTTTCTGGTGATCGACACACAAGACATACATCGACTTCGTAGCAAAGATTCGATTGATCTATCCCTTCCAACCTCTCTTCATTATCCTCCCCGTACGTCCCCCCTTCCCCCCCTCTCCAGCGAGCGCGAGATATGTCACTGACACATACGCACGCACACGCACACGCACACGCGTGTGAATAGTGGGGATGGCCACATCCAACCGGTCCACCTTCGCCTTACTACGTCGGGATCTATCAAGACGTCGTTCAATATAGGTACCGTACCCTCCTCTCCCTCTCCCTCTCTCTCTTCCAACCCACGCTGACGCGACACACGACACGACACGACACGACACACTAGACAAAGCATCGGCGACAAACACATCTACCTCGTCAACGCCACAGACTGGATCGACTACCCCGACGTCTTCCCTTCGTAAGTCGTCTCCTCCCCTCCCCTCCCCTCCCCTCCCTCACTTCTCATACCTCATACCTCGATCGAACGCGCACTCATGTGTATGCACGCATAGGAACATTCACCCGACTGTCGAGGGTCACCAAAAAGTGGCTGGTTATCTAACGACGTGGTTGACAAACTGGGGTTTGAGCGTGCCACCCGCGTGACTCGGAGGTCACGATTCCCCGATCGTCGTGTACTAAAGAGAGAGGGGGTGGACACGAGTGGTGTGTCTGTGTATGTACATGCGGATTTTTTTGGAATATACCTGAGCGCGGTGGAGAGTTCATCGAGGGATCGGAGGTTCGTTCGAGAGGGTTTGATCCTCGTTTCGGAGGTACCTGCGTGACGCACAACTCGGTCATGCCATGGACGTTGATGGTGATACCATCTGCGATTAAAACTCGAGTCACCGGGGAGTTGACAGGTCCGCGTCCACCAATGATTCGGAGCCCTCAAAACGACAACGTTATATTGGTCTGTAGGTGCAGACGAGCGATCATTCATGATTCGGACCGACGAAAAACAAGCGTAGGCATAGAGCCTGCAACTAATGGGCAGATGTATAACTTACACGAGCAGAACCCGATATCATTAATGCCGCACATGACCACGTGGATTCGTAACACCACAACGTGAGTATCATAAGTATGCCGCAGTGCGTTGCGAGGGACATACGTGCCTTACAGCGTGGAGTGTGTCCGGCCGAGACTGCAACGTTAACGCATATACCCTTGCATGGTATATACGATCTCATCTCGTTTAATAATCTCCCCCTCCCTCCTCCCCCTTCCCCCCCTTTCATTCATTCATATCCATCCAAACCTTCACATCAAGAATGGAGATCCACACGTGTTGTGGTGAGGAGGCGGAGGAACTTAGGCAGTAAAC
>JBBPJZ010000998.1:0-10960 GCA_038089015.1 Chalciporus aff. trinitensis
GTTTGAAGAATTGGATGCACGAGTGGTAGGTGCAGACTGTCGAGTTGAAACCCGTTGTCGTTCTTGCAGTGTGGTTCCCCCTCTCCCCCGACGTGACAGCAGCCCGCAACAACCAACATGACCACCATCTAACTCAACCGCATGATTGCTTGCGCTCCTATCACCGCTCTCATCGGAAGAGCCTAGGGATTCGATGAGGACGGTCATATGGGGACGATATCCCGGAGATGCAGGGACTTGTTGTGAAGCACTGTGAACGCTCTCCCTGGAAGCAACGTATGTACGCTTTCATGATATAAATGAGTATTTATCATAAAACTGTTGGGAAATAGCGTACTTGTTGCGCCCGCCCCGTGTATACCGGGTGTGGGCGAGCATGTACAAGCCGGGGTATTTTCTTCCACCATCCCCAAGAGAACGACGTGTTGTGCGCCCGTGCAGGGAGATTTGACAGATTTTGTCTTGGACGATCATGATGAGGAGTAGGCCGATGTGGCGAAGATACCTAATAATACTCAACGGCGGTGTTCAATTCCGTGGCGGGCGAAACAACTAACGAAACGTACATCAAAGAAGTCCAAGTTTGCTTCGTGGGTTGACGGACCCTGGGGTGACACCACTGCAGATAGCTAGACACAAGAGTGTCAGAACTAACCAGAGGAGTGGATTTAGTACCTACATTAAGAATGGATGACGCCTACAGTGTTCAAGTCAGTTTTCGAGATTATAGACATGGAAATGAGTATGAGCGGTACCCGTCTAGTATTGTCGTCTTTCCGCCCAGGAACACGATGGACAGTGATATGACCCCCCTCTCCGCTGCAAGCGGCGAACTCCCCCGAAGGAGAAAATACAACTGTCAATAATTTCCCCTTAACCCGGAGTTGCTCTACATCGGAAGCAGCATCACATGATTCGACGTCCAAAAACGAGACCGTTTGATCAACCGATCCGCTTGCGAGCCATTTGCCGTCGGGGGAAAGGGAAAGACTCCGCACATCTTTCTGCCGAGTTGACCATGGCTCGCCAATGCTCTCCCCAGTACGAGGGTCCAAGCAGCGAATTTGTCCACCCTTGTCCAGCCCAGGTAATCTGCCCCCACACAAAAGCCGTGTTCCGTCGAGGGACCACAGGACAGAACTGACCCGGAAGGTTTCTATACGGGTTGGTGCAAAGACTTGATCTCCACTTTCCACATCAAGAACGGTGACTTCCCTCTGCGTAGAGTTTATGAGTGCGAGTCTCTTTCCGTCCGGAGAGAAACTAGCTGAGGCTGATCCACCATTGGTGAACCTGAACGCGAGGGAATTCTTCACTTGGATAGTCCTTGACACCTCCCAGAAGACAATCTGATCGTCGTGATAGCTCGCGAGGAGATCCTCGTTTTGAGTCAAGGCAATGCACCAAGCATTGTCGTAGTCATCCAACCATGGCCCCCGGACCAATTCCCGCGTGTCCGCCTCCCAGACCATTAGGTGCTTATTCCCGATGCCACAAGTAATGATCCGCCCGTTTTTTGTGGTAACGACGCCTTGGACGAAATCCTCGTGGACCATTGGATTTCCCTCTTGTGTCCCGTTCTTCATATTCCAGATCCGCAGCGTCCCGTCATGCGAACCAGAGACGATCCTGTCATCAGATAACCAAGCTACGCATCTTACCCAGTCTTCATGACCTGGTATAGTGAAAGCTGGCTCTGCAATATCAACCGGCAGCTCCTCGGGTGAAGCCTGTGAAGCCGCCATGGTGTTGCTGCCAATGTTAGTGGTGCTCCTGAACAGTAGTAATGGTGGGTCAGAAGCATAGAGATGATGTAGACTGACCAAACCTTCAAGACCTACTCGGAGCGCCCGTCTCCAGTTTGAACAGCCAGTGGCCAGGACGATTGGTTTGAACACGTGCTTTGTGGGTGTCAGTGGGTCCACTCAACATATACGTAATCAAACGGCGTGATCGCGATCGAGGTACACGAAGCTAGTCACTGCTCGAGGATGATAGAGTGCAAAATTAAGGATTTGGGCGATATACGTGTGTGGCAGGTGCTATTGTGTACATGACCAAGGTGGCACATGAAGCAAGTTGCAAGTATCGATAAAAAATAGCTTGACATCAGGTGCCATCATCTGATTCTGGTCGTACAACGGCGGACAGTTCCGGGTCTTGCAGAATGTGAAGATGACTATGATGGCGTGACAGCATGGGTAGATAGGTATGTAGCTTTCGACGGGCGATCTGTGGGCAACGCCCGCCAAGGGGCAATGACTCGTTCAGGTTGTGCAGCTATCAGTTGATGTCGACGAGATCGGTTTGCAACACTCGACTAGCTGTCTTCTTACGGAGCAGCGATCGTACTCGCATCCCTCTCCGTAGAAGATGATCCCACGAGGTCAATCGAGATTCCTGTGAAAAGCAAGCATCGACTGATAGCACACACTCCTCCACCCTTCCAGCACCCCGTGAGTACACCCAATTTCTCTGAGACATGGCATCACCGATCCCAAAAAAATTCCCATATTCTTCTCCCCCGCATCATCAAGTGGAGGATAGGAATAACCCACATTCAATGTGTTTATGCGCCGATTCGACACCCCCCATCCCTTCCAGCTGCCAGAGCCTCTCTCCGCCAGTGGCGTCGCCTCGCTGACCCTGGTGATTGACGGATTGGGAGGTGAAATTGTCCCATTGAAGATGAGATGAAGTGTCCCCAAATGCTTGCAGCCTTTGATCAACGCATGCACGGCTCCAACGCTGGCCAGCGGGTTTTGCTTGGTATGCCATACTGCCGTGCCCATCTTCAGGGTTCGCAGATGTGGGAAGGCGTCCGCAAGAAGCTCGTAGTCCGCATCCGTCAACGGCTCCACCACCAACTTACTCAAGTCGAATTCACGAAGCACAGAGAATGGGGTGATTGCTGATAGGTGCATTCGTGAGAACGCAATTGGAGCTTCCCCTGCATTTCACGCCACGACTCCAAATGAACGCAAGTGCAAAGGGTCGAACCGAAGTGAAAGAATTTGGAGGAGATCACAGAGGAATCCACCCAGGGCAGCAACTGGAACGTATGTCATGGTTGTGGGTCTGAGAATGTCGATGCAAAGCTTTCGGGGGCTCCCATGCATTGTATCGAGATATCTTCAGAGGAGCAAGAGTTCCACGTGAATGGTGAACATCTCGAGGGTTTCCGGAAGTCTTCCAGAGAAGCTAGGGGAATCTTGGAAGATCTTGATGCTCAAATCCTTGATGGATCCCCGAGATCTAAGTTGCTCCATAGTGGATTGTGATAGAGCACATGTACGCAGCACCTACAGCTTCTTCCACTTGTCTACCATGTTACCAACTACTTGGAAGCAGTTTGGAGGTCGTCCAATCACTGCATGCCCTAAATCAGTGGTGAAATGGGTCAAATTGGGACAACAGCCGGGGAGGTCGCTGAGCGCGACCAGAGGTGACCAATCACGGAGAGCAATGAAGATAGTGGTCACAGTGGGACCGACGAGCGATCGGAGTACTGAAACCCTCGGAGCATAGTGGACGATTGATTCTTCCCAAACCACTTCGGTTAGATTGGGAAGGAGGGGGGCGGCTGTTTGAGGTAAACGTGCTATGGAAGCGATGAATTCGGCCCTCATCGGGTTGAAACGGCCGACATACCACCGAGTTGGGCTTGAACCTCTCAGCAATCTAATACGCTTTGCGTACTTGTAGAACGTCAACCAGTCCGCCTCATTGGCCGGATCCCGAACATCATTCGTCGTGAATTCGGAACCGAGAGGACGAAAAGAGCTGACAAGGCATACCTTTGGCAAGATGGTCATCAACGGGCCCAGGCCATCTGGATGACTCGGCTGGATGAGTCTGACCTCGGCAGATTCAGAGGTCCGATCCCACTCCTTGATAACCGTGAATATATCATAGAGAATCTCGGGAATCGTTAAACAATGGTGCATGGTGGAAGATTGGAAAGAGGAAGAACACGATACACTCACGATTATGAGTGTTTCAACCTCGACTCGGAGGATTGGTTACCAACTTGATTACCGCTTCTTGGATATTCCGAAGGACACAAACCCTCATGCATCTGTGTTGCAAGTCTAGAGGATAACAACCCAGGTTACCGTCATATCCCTGAGTGGCCATTACAGCCCGTCGACACGTATCGACACTATCTCGGCTTCAATACCACTTTACTCGGCACTTGAAATCCTGGGGAAGAGGTCTACTGGCAGCCTGAGTCTTGCAGGAGCTACACTTGATGCGGTGCATATACAACTCCGTTTTATTCCAACTCCGATGCCTCCTCGTCTCGAGTGGAAAAGAGAGGAAAAGTGGAATATGTTACACCTGAATACCCTTGTTGACTACAACCTAAACGTTACAAGTTAGCACTTCGGTCATACTATGTATCCCAACCAAGTGACCACAGGCCTCTCTCGCACACACCGCTCACTTCCCACTGCCACTAACCCAGTCCCTGTGCCGCACCCACGTGAGGCGGCAACCGATTCGCGGCGTCCCTGACCGAATTGGATCTAGGACACGAGACTCTTTGCCTGTCAGCTTGAACTTCGGTTCCGCGGTGATGGGTGATGATCCTAATATAACACACTCCACTCTAACCGAGGGATCAAAGGAGGACAGCGACTGCACCGACAACGACACCAGCGACGACACCCGGTCCGGCACCTCTCAAACTAATAGCAGCGCCTGTGTTCGTGGGTGAAGGCACAAGGGTCGACGTGACGGTCGCTGGACTCGACGTGGGCGCCGAGGTAAGACCCGTGTTCGTTGGTGTCGTGAGTGTCAAGGGTGTTATAGCAGTGGATTCAGATGAGATGAGGGATGAGAGTGCGGAGAGTAATGATGGAGAAGCGGTCGTGTCGAATGAAAGGGTGCTAAATGGTAACCCGCTCGTTCTGTGACGCCATATAAGCGTTTAGATGAGGGAGAGCGACGTGGATGGTGCTTACGCGGGTATACCAGTGGGGAGGATCATGGACGTATGCGAGATGATAGCTCCTGCGGGCGAGGCTGATGCGTAGCCCGACAAGAGGGCGATCAAAGTTACCACGGTGTTCGACTTCATGATTGACCGAAAAACTTGCACGTCTGATATTGCGATTCGAGGTTTTTGGCGGATGCGATATACGTGCACGTCGATGACAGGGAGTAGGTGAAGATGTCAGGGAGATTCCCAAGCGTAAGGGACTTATATACTTGGGATTTTGCACATTGAACTGCTGCGGAGCACGTTGACCCGGAGCAAGAATAAATTAAGCAACAAACGCAGATCTTAATTCTTCCGGATGAGCCACTTATGTGCCACCGAATGAACCTCGTTCTCATACACCAACGGAATTAGGATAGTGTATACATAACGATCATGCATCATGCCCCATCTGTATCAGATAGCAAGATGGATTTATTGTGGAGTTTCAGCGCAGTCAAGGCACAATCAGAGTCCCTGCCCCGCAAATGACAACTCATCGGAAATCCGCAGTTGCCAGATGACATCTCGTTCCCAGAAGCGTGTGTATTAACTGCCACCCGCAGCAGGTAGCATGAACACATCCATCTATCCTGAAGACGCTCCGCACTTGAGACAGGCTACATGACCCTCACTATACTGCTACCAATGTCAGGTGCTCTATCATCGATACCTGTGGGAAGTGTATGCAGAAGGTATCCCTTCCGATGATCCTACTTGGAGAAAGAAAGTCCAGCCCACGACCCGTCAGCGCCACCAGCCCCACGATGGCCGTTTATTGCGATTTCTGGGACCAGAATCCTCGGATATATCCTCTGGCGGTGACAGACCCAGGGCAACAGCATACCGCGCCAGGAGTGTGGTGGTGCGTACAATCCCGCTCGTTCCGTCGTTCTTGGATATGCCATTCGTCGGTATGCTTGTGGTGGCCGATACACCAAGGGCAACGGCATACCGCTTCTTGTACTCGCCGGGGGTTTCTATGTTGACACCGTCCTTCCACATCCCCCTTTTCGCCGCTCTAGACGACCGAGAATGATTAACTGGAAATTTTTATGGGCGGAGGGCTGTGTTACCTCGCTTCTTCCTCTAGCCGAAGGAATGCCTCAGTTCCCCATGGCCCATGTTCTGCTCCAAATTGAGTGTACGTCGTCCCAACTCCCGCGCGTAGCATCTCGAAAGCCAGTGGGCTCCCGTAGGTCTTGGCAAGAAACAAGGGGAGAAATCGACGAGGAATAACAGGGACTGCGACCTAATCAGAGACCGTGCAACAAAATGGCCAGGGCAAGTTAAGATGTAAACGGGAGTACAAGGAGCCACGCAAGAGCTTACGATACGACCGTATTGATCTCTTCGAATGAGCTGGCAATAGACCGTCTTTCCTTCGATACGATCCCTAAGCCACGTCAAACTCTCCTCCGCATACGGCTGTGCGGGACGCCCAAAATGAGAGCCCTATCGAAGCATGTAGTTCGTGAGTCAACCGCGATCTGTAGGTGAATTATGACTTGCCTCAGGTGCGTCGACACCAGCTATTCGAATATGCAACGTCTCGTGTTTCAGGTCTGTAACGACAGGGTGCCATCGCGTTAGCATGCATTCAAACGCTCAGATACGCCCAACCTTTCAACCCCCTCGGTACGCGTCTGAACTTGAGAGGCCATCTCCAGCCGAATCCAGGTGTATGATAAAGCCTGAAGTTATCCGCATCACCGACGCTATGAGAGTCCACAACTCATCATTTACAAACCCCAGAACAGCAACCTGAAGGCGTACCTGGTCACTACACCACGTACCCATCGTCGTCGCGCGAACACGTTCGGGGTGACCCAATCAGACGACCTCAACCTCATTCCCCATCGCCTCCATGCAGCCATACCTCCAAGGCCCGACATAGCACCCAGAACGAACACGACGGCATACTCCGTCACGAACCAATTTTGGTATTGGAGCGAGTGAAGCGTTGAGAGGAAAGTTGGGTCACTTTGCGGTGTGCTCGAAGATGTGGGTGGTGTTGCCCTATTGTCTTGGTCGTTCGCTGGGCCTTTGCGAGGGAAGAAGAGTGTCATCTGAGCAGAGTAAAGCCAAAGCAGGACATTTGATAAGTTATTAATTTATTAGAATTTTAATTTTAATTAAAAATTCAGACGATGGTCATTGGTGCAACACTCTTTCACTCGTCAAGTTGCAAACAGGTAGTATGGAGTTACGCAGGATCGACGTTGGCCACACCATCCGGTGCGAGAGATTACTTTCGTCCAACGAGTTTGCAATGTTAATGCACGGGTGGGTGGACCCACACACGCCAACAAAGTAAATTTCCCAACGAACCTAAGTACCACTATCTGCAGAAACAAACTTGCTCCGGGTCTATTTTGGAGGTTTCAGTCCTCGTCTATCCCTTTGGTTTCGACTCATTACTACCTCACCAGATCTTCAACACCGATTTTGGAGGAGTCAGCCTTTTCAGGCCATCAAAGCCACGTAACTCACTTAGCATGGCTTCCTGATGACCGGATTGTCATCGGTTCGGACGATTACACAATGGGCATATGGGACTCGGGGTCCTATCAAAGCCCTCGAGACGACGAAGGATGGGCGAATCCTCTCATGTAGCCCTCACGACAATCGTATATTGGTTTGGGACGCAAACACACAGCGACTCGTCGACACGCTATCGGTCGATGGGAGTCATTACACTCCCTTTCGTATTGCCTTGTCCCCAGATAAAGCTCTCCTTCTAAGCTGTCACTCGAACGTGATCGTCATGTGGGAGGTGGCAGCGACGATACAATCCAGATATAGCATTGACTCGCCACACGAATCGCCGTACACTCCAAGAAGTGTCAAAGTTTGTTTCTCTCCCGACAGCAAGAAATTCGCGCCGTGCCATGGGGAAGCACACGTCAAGGTCTTCGATGCAGATAATGGAAAATATATCTCTGGGCCAGTCGGACTTATCAGGAACAGCGAGCACTATATGGGGTTCCGAGGTCTCCTTTGGTCACCTGATGGTGATCACCTTTTTTGCGGCTGGAAGGATGGTTCAATTCTTTGCTTTGATCCGAGCACTGGTGAGACCACTCGCGAACTGCAGACGACAGATCACCGTGACTTGATCACTCCTAATTCCATCTCCCCTGATGGCAAATGGCTTGCTGGTCATTCAGATAAGGGAGTCGTCTTTATGTGGAATGTAGACTCTGGCAGTCTTGTTGGGAAGTTACAGTGGGAGGGATCGCATATATGGCCTGTTACATTGTCCCATTCGGGAGGGTTCATCGCCTGTGTCGCGCGTGCCGAGACTGGTGAGGCCTTCCTCTGGGTAAGATCCATACCTTGGTGGGACGATCACAATGACAGCCTACAGGTATTGGTTTCCGTACATACTTCCTCATGGACTAACATAGTCCACGCCGACAGGTCACTCATTCTATTTTAGACGTATGTTCTGACTCGGCGATTAGAATCTTCACAAAGGACTGTTTCTGATATGATATGTGTACATGCAGATGCTGGCAGTGGTACCATCTGATGGTCCATTGCACCTTGCGCATAGTCGTGATAATGATGTCTTTGATGTGAGTTAGATATATATTCCCCGCCACGTATTCTAACACATTTCGGACAACCGGCAGGTCGCCGCACCCCGCCGACCTCCCCCAGGCCGCCCAAGAGAGAATCTACACAGTGCTCCCTCGCGCATGCGAGGCTCGCTAACCTCTTGGTGGAAGAGAATACCACGACTCGTTCTCACTCGCCTCCATCCAATTGACATGGGATATGCACCACCGGTTTGTTGTTCACTCATCTGTTGATCACAACTCACCCTTTGCTCCAAATAGTGGACCTACGTCGCTTCGAGGGACAGTGTGAACACCAGCCCAAGCTCGCGCTCTTAACAAGCGGCCACGACACTCGGTGATCACCCCTCTGGCGCTATCACTGTCATCCTCGAATCTAGTTCAGGAGAGAACAGCGATGAGAGTATGACGAATATACCCCAAGAAGGCCTCGATGTTAGCCGAGTTGGGTGTTGCGGATTGTTGTCTCGTCAACCACCAAGGGGGACCACGCCAGAAGTACGACGGGCGGTTTCCGCTCGACCGTCTTCACTTCCCAGTCGTCCGCCCAACTCCACGACCGCGGCCACTCCCATGCCCCATATATGCCTTCTGCGCCCCAGGATATCCTGGAGCTCTCCGCCGTTGTATGATTAGATGATACGCTTACCATTACGTTTTTTTATCGGTTTCGTGTACCTCGATCCATCCGTGTTTTGTGTTCGTTGTCGTTTCCATTCAAATTTCAGCACCCTAGATATCGCTCGCTACGATAGACAATGTTTCTATCCCACTCTCTTCCGAATGGCGAATCACAAGCAGTTTCTCATGCAAAACCATTGTCTGCATGCCAAACTTTCGAGAATACGCGCTGTGTTACATGTGTTCCACACGATAACGATGACCGGGGTTTAATCGAGTGTAGGAAGAGGAACGCTGACCTTGCGTTGACCTAATGAGTGCTGCCTTCAGGGCTGAGTGTATTCTGAGCGGGCTATCCCACTGGCAGCACCCACAACACACAACTCACTCGGGCTCGAACTCGGATCATTTCTGGAGCTGTCTTAAAGGTATCCTAATTACCCTCCATATCTGCGGCTCTATCTAAAGCATCTAGTCTCACGACGGTCGCAATGCCAACAACGCGGAGACGAACATCCCGAAAAGCCGCTTTTGATCCTGCCCAGCTTTGTCCCACATAGCGTGGCTTCGCGATCACCGAATCATGACCTGTAGTATTGGTGCCATACAAATATGGAACACGACCAATGGCACGCAAGAGGGTACTTCAATGCTTAATCAAGTCTACGGCATCGTAGCGACAAGGGATGTCAAGATCATCATCTCACACCGCCCAGCCGAAGACGGTTATCGTTTGGTGTACAACGCCGCCACACAGGGACTCATTCTATAGTAATACCACCCATCTTCCAACGAGGACTATGGTCCCGCTTCCGCTATCTCTTTATCCCCAAAGGAAGATCTCCTGGTGAACTATCACCGGGGTTGGATCGCTTTCTGGGAGGTGGCAGAGACTATCCGGTTCAAAACTCACAAATTTGTGGACACCAATTAGCGGAAGATTGGGAGCGCCATCAAATTTTGTTTCTCACCCGACGGCAAGAGGCTCGCAATGTGTCGCGACCGGATAACGATCAATATTTTTGACACCATACATCCAGGGTCAATGCACTTGTTTGGTCATACAGTGGCATCTACTTGGGGGCGTGAGATGTGCACCGGTGAGTGCAGTTCTTGAGTCTTCTGCCCGTTATGAAGAAGTTCTCGACATCAAGACCTTGAAAGAGTAACATTGGGCTGACAACCTTCCTTCCAGACAGTGAGAGCAAGAAAACGAGAGTACCGAACACCTGCAAGCTGTTCGGCGGTGACGTGATAAGATGAACGAATGGAACCTGTACTTATTTGTTTTTGCGGCCTTGTCGGTGGTCGGGGTTGGGTAAAACCTTACCCATTGATCCGTTCTCGGAAAGGTTTGAGGTTCTTGCACAGCCCTATGTTCCCCCACCCGACCGGAGAAGGAGCGTTCCCGGGTGAGACGGATGAGAAGAACTGAGAGTGTCATCACAAATGAACAAAAAGACAGAAAATTGCATTCGAGAGCTCACTGGCGCGGTTCGTCGGTGAAGATTGATGGTTTACGTTGAATCGTTGAATCCCGAATGTACGCACGCTTAACTGAGCAAACTGAACTTTAAACTCGGATCTCGATATCCTGTATGTCAGTGTATGATGCTCACGCCTCCGTTTTCTGTTCAATGACCTGCATCAGTGATCATGAAAACGCTCTCAGACTAGTCCTGACTGGTCCTGAGCAAGAGAGCTAGCCGAACTTTGCCGAAGGACCCTTATTTTCCTTTTTGGCCCACCTTCATCCAATCATAGCTCTCAA
>JBBPJZ010000999.1:0-10952 GCA_038089015.1 Chalciporus aff. trinitensis
GAAGAGGTATGCTCCCACGAGCGAGCCGGCCCTCCGGGTTTCTTTCGAGACGCCGGTTGGACTTGATCGTTCCCATGCAGATCCATGCGGGGAGCGGGGCCCGCATGGTCCCTCTCCTCACTGAGTGACTCGGCTGAAGTACGCTGAATATACACCTGGACCAAAGTATCAGGGATCATGCCTTCGCGTGACGCCGCCACTGTGACCGTTCTCAGCACCGCCTAGCGATTCAAGCCCTTGTTGTGATCCCTGATACCTACAGGTTGGGCGGTGGGCGCATCTGCACTTTTAAGCGGCCTGGGGGCTAGAAGGTACCTTTCAGGTGGGCCGTTAAATTTGGTTTAGGTCAGTAGGTATGGTTCAACCGATTGAACGGTTCCCGTGCCAAGTCCGTATATCAGTATGTACTAAGTGGTACTCTGCTGATGAAGTCTTTTCATTTTCACGTCAAACAGATACACTCTATTGTTCCAATCGCCATGCAGCGTACCGTCGTTTCGGGGCCTTCTAACTTGGCTTGCTAGCGCTTGGAACTTGAAACATTTTTTTCCGATAGCTCTTCATGCCCATAAAGTCTCAAGCTCCGTGTGCGCCTCACATTATGAAAAAGGCCCTCACAATCTTTCCATGTCGTTCAGTTATATCGCTCTTTCTAGTGGGCACTTCTCATTCGTATAACCTGGGATACACTCATCAATGATTTGGTTTCAGTCGCGTATTGCGCCTTCCAAGGCGTAGCCATTGTGTTGAGCTTTTTCCGGTTGGCGGTTCGATTGAAGATACGACGGTTTTGGTGGGAAGACTTATGGACAGCAATTGCCGCCATTTTTGCGTTAATGTCTGTCATTGTCATGCTCCTGGTTTTCGGAAATGGCAAGCATCTCAAAGACTCAAGCAATCCCTGGGTGGCTGACTATTCCTCTAGTCCCTGCGAAAACAGCCTACGTTGCAGGTTGGATCGATGGGTACGTGTTTACTTGCATTGTGTGGTGAGTGCATCTATTTCCTCTGCCTTTCTCCGATTCGGTGGCCCATCATCGTAACCAGGTCCGTACGGATGAGTTTACTGGACTCTATCATCCGGGTCATTCCGCCCTCAACACGGCTTCGCCAACTTTCCCGTGGATTCGTCATGTTGTTCCTTTTGTTCTGGGCTACTCTCGTTGTGTGGAAGACCTTGTGGTGTGTGCATAACTTGAAAGTCGTCGCTGGCCGGTCAATGTGCGTTGTTCCGGACTCTGGGATCATCTTTGAAGTGATCAGCAAGTAATTCACAAGTTTTCCCGAAGCCGTAAACTCACCTCTCTCTAGCTGATTGCATTACCGATGCGATCCTTGTAGTCATGCCTCTAAAGCTTCTTTGGAGAGCCAAGTTTCCACGAAGACAGCGCAGAATGATTTTATGCATTTTCTCGTCCAGCTCGATCATCTCTATCATATCAGTGGCACATGCCATCTCTCAGTTGGCTGATATGCCAGTTGTCGAGACAGTTCTTGCTCGTGTAGAGGTATGCCCCATTCTAATTATTACGCGTTTGAATCGTCGATCATATTCCGCAGTCAACAGCACTCATGATCGTGTGCAACTTGCTGGTTGTCGTCACGTATGTATATCGCATTGCTGCGAGTTCTCCTGCTGGTGGAATACCATCGGAGAGCTCCTCAGATGACGATTTCACGACTCCTTCTCCCAGCTCCCTCACGACGGTAGACTTGGCCACATCTGGTCTAACTAGCAGGGTTACCAGCCTCTTCAGGAGCACTTTCGCGTCGTCGGTTACTGGTGATACGGCGTAGCGGACGCGATGTTGTGTTATTTATATTTGCTCCGAGGTTTCGCTATACACTCGTTTGAAACTGGCTACCTCCCTGAAATTTCCTACCCCCAATACAATTGAGCGCGTGTCATCGCTCGTCTTCGTTGATAAAGCGCTTAGTAGAGCCTTTCACAGACATGCAACTGGCACCTCTGCGTACGCGCAGAATGATCTAAGCGATTAACAGCGAGAAAATTCATCCAGTGCGCCCAGGCCCTGTGCAACTGCACAAGCCTCAAGGTTCGACCGCCACAGGGATGGGACTTATGTACTTACTACAGTCGAGGCTGTAATAACCCATACCATTCGGAATAGGACCCAAGGTACTGGTATGGGTTATGCCCGCAAAACCAACTCGGGAAACCTGAAATTCTATGTAGATGATGGGTTATACCCCATATGTATTAGTACAGCCTCGTCAATCTTCAGAACCTCGGGCAGCGGAAAGGTGTACGCAACACGTCTCACTGTCGAGAGCTTCGTTCGGCGTTCGATCCAGACCTCCGTCAGCACTGCACGGGACTTGAAGCTTGAAGGCCCGAGTACATTGTCCCGAGTGCGTTGCTCAGAGGCAATGGTCCGCATATATGCGTCAACGGCGGTAAACGTCGGCCCGGCAAGAAATCTCAATGGGAGAAAAAGTGGAAGAAGCATTTGAGGATGAACCTTATTAATAATTGACCTACTGTTCCGAGGACTGATGCCTGACACCTGAGACAGGACCGAGTAGGACATACAAACATACCGTAGAAATATCCATCATCAGATTGCACCTGAGTTTACGACAAAGTAATACAACCATATTAGACCTATATTTAGAATATGTTTCTCGGGTAAAAACAATAAACAAATTGGAAAACCCAGGTGCAATATGACTATGGGTTTGTTTCGACTCTTTTGTGCGTTCTTTTTTGTTCCTGCCCGCCAGTGTGCTTTTCCAGCCTAAAATCCCTGCCAAAACCCCCCCTGGCGTGCAAGAACAAAAATGGATGCCCGAAAGAGTCGAAGCAAACCCCTAGTCATATTGCACCTGCGTTTACGACAATGCAGGACAAACATACTACATCCGTATTTAGAATATGTTTCTCGGGTATAAACAACAAACAAATTGGAACACTCAGGTGCAATCTGTTGATGGATATTTCTACAGTATGTTTGTATGTCCTACTCGGTCCTGTCTCAGGTGTAACATCCCAAACGTCAAGGAGCATGATATCTGAATCCCATTTGAAGACCCTTGAACTTTGTCCCATTCCGGGAAGTGGAAGCCGCATAGCTTCCAATCATTTTTCGCCAAGATCTGAATCCTTGGTGTGATTGGTCTACAAACCCAATACCAGATGTTTGAGTTTATCACACGTGCTCTTTCGTTTATCGAAATGCAGTGTTGAGACAGCTGCTGTAGTTGCGATAAACGCACGCGGCACAACCCTTAGTGACAGGCGATCTAGCCCGTTTGAGGGGTTTTAACACGAGTGTATGACCTGGAAGGAAGAGTTTGCATGAATTCATGGGCCTGTCGAAGGGATACTAGTGGATTGAGGGGAGTACCTCCTCGCTCCAGCCACTTCCCGAAGGTGACATTTTGCGACCTCGAAGCAAGCAGGATGTGCGCAATGCTTTCGCCCCTGCCAAGTCTCCAAGAGCGCCTGTCAACCCTGGAAGTAACCTATAACATGGCTCGATCTCCGGAGCATTGAGCTTAATACGACACCTACCAGGGCATGACTCGGAGTTTATATTATACTAGCGCCGGAATATCCTAGCCAGTGCATCTGCGTATAAATCAACAGAAACATAAATTGAATGGGATTGGAAGGGTGTATATGCTCATGCAACAGGGATCAGAAAAGCCCCTGTGAAATCCAATATCTAACCCATGCATGAGCTTCTAGATCGCCCACGGATCGCATTTGTGCCAGCGTCTTGCTCATGCGCTGAGCTTTCGTCGTGCTGAAGTCGACCATACTCCCGGCCTCCCAAATAGTACCTTCTTCGGCGAGTTTATCGCAGTGTGCCATGCTCTGAAAGAATTCGAGAAGCTTGATCGCAGGCTAGAGCGAGGGGTAATATGATCTGGAAGCATCATATCCAACTAATTGTGGACTCACAATATTGGTCAGGTCTTCAGAAGTTGCGCCTTCAGCCTTCCGATCCAGACGAGCCACCCAGTCCGAGGACGGGATGATAGGCAATGTCTCGCCTTTCAGCGATTTCTGCTTTACGATTTCATCACGTATGGACAGCATGATGTTAGTCCATGGCACACGCTGTGGGTTGAGGATGTTAAGCGCCTGCGGTGCCTGCTTTGTAAAAGCGATGTCTAACACGGATGCTGCGACCTCTTCGGACCGCATCCAAGAGACACCCTGCTCGCCAAGGTGATAAGCCAACAGGCCGGTCTCCAGAGAAAGGGTGCCACGTACCCCGCGAAATTCTGGGAGAGCTCCAAGAGCAAGACTTGACTTCACAATGATCGGGACCCAATCCGTTGTCGCCCAAGAACCATTCGGTCCTCCAGCGATCTGACCAATTCGGAGTGACGTCACATCAAGACCACTCTTGACCAGGATCTACGGACGATAATGGACGATCAGGGAAGTTCCTGTCAGCCAAGAACACGACACACTCGTTCACAAACGTATTTGGCTTCTCCATACCCCGATCCAACAGCGACGAATGGGTCGAGCTGAACTTCTTCAGGGAAAGGTCCGTGCGAACGATCCCAAGATAAGGCAGAGCCAACCGAAGAGGTGAATATGAAGCGAAGCAAGCGTCGATGGTGAGAATCCGATGCGAGATCGATGAGATTCCGTGTTGCCTGAATGTTGGACTCAAACGAGGCGAGGGAGAGATTGAAGTCGACACGCCATGCATTGTGGATGACGGTGGTAACTGAACTTCGAATCTGAATGACGTGAGCAAAGGAAGGACACAGCCAAAATAAAAGGTCACATACCTCATCGTACATCGCAGATGATAAACCACACTTTTCTTGAAAAGCATCGGAGTTTACATAGACCACCTTCGCCGAGCTCAGAAGATCGAGAGAGAGACCCTTGTCAACGAACGCTAATTTTTGTCGCTCGTGTGTAGGCGTTGATGAAGGTCGGTTCAATGCATAAACCTTTGTGACCAGTGGGCTTTCAATCAGTTGTGAAAGAAGGAACGACCCGAGGCCGCCAGTGGATCCAGTGAGCAAAACCACTCTCCCACCATCGTGGTACTGGGCTCCATTGATCTCATCCACCATCGTCCCACTGACCACAGCGCCATTTGTGGGTCCATTTAACCCTGAGGAATACTTCTCGATGATTGCGTTCATTGCGGCGACATGTTGCTGCTTAGAGTACAGAGTCGACGATTCACCACTTGATGGGCGCCGGACAAGACTCGCAATCTCAGTAGCCAGACGCTGGATAGTCGGGTTCTCAAAGATGATGTTCAGAGGGATATGTGAGGCAGAGTTTCGAACATTAGGGTCTGGCGAGTTCCGCAAGGCATTGAGAAGTTGATTGCGAAGGTATGTGACGCTCAGACTGGGAAATCGTTGAACCACGCCGTAATTCGCGTCTAAGAACACTCACCTATCGAGCCCTTGAGCAAATAGATCTGTCGTGGGATCAATATCACGCCCTTGGATGATTGCACATGCACTCTGTGTCAACCAGACTTTGACGAGTTCAGCGGTCCACATGGAGGGTCCAGCCGATCCATTAGGTGACAGGTAGCTGGCCTCGACCACGTTGTACCTTGATACATAGGAAGCCTTAGGACAAGTAGATGATAAGAGAACGAGAGACACTTACAACGCATCGATCTCAGTTTCGTATGCCTTGACTGTTGCCTTCTTCTGGACGGTCCCCTTTGGCGTCCTTAGCATTCCTTTACCTGGACTTGTGATCAAAACCATCTCCTTGAATATCCTACAGAATGCCGGGGCATCCTTATTGGCCTCCTCTACCAGGTGCCTCCAACCCGGGGTCAGTGTGGTTCGTCGTCATTCACTGGTCCAGACGTACCAGATCTTGCTCCTAAACACAGCGACAGAAGCTTCGTCATGGACATCGACGGCATACTCTGCCTTCGGTTCAACTAAGATGCCCACTTGGTTCCGTGCTCGTCCAAACATCACCACACCCTCAAGAAGAGGACTGGTGCTGATGACGTTTTCCATCGGTGCGGGTACGGCCTTTTCTCCGGAAGCTAGCGTAATCACATCGTCAACCCTTCCGACACTGTTGCGGAGTCACCAGCCACGTTAAGAAAGACAGGGTGATAGTACACACATTTTCCACACGTCTTTAGTAGGATGCTTGATGAATAGGTCGGAAGTAGCATATCCCTTGACGTCAGGAATATTCTCGACAGCTACTGGGTGGCTTTCTGTCGCCTATATTTTTTGCAATGAATATCAGCCACAACACCTGGAGAAAAGGGAGCATACCAATATTTGTAATTCATACGTACCATCTCCCTGGTCCACCCATCTCACCTTGACACTCTCCCCGAAACGCATCCATATCCAGTCCCCGTCTCTAATATCCTGGATGTTTGGAAGACATACAGGCCCGCCAAACTCTGTGCCACCATATTCTATCCCGATAGGAACGCCAGCAGCACACAGCGCATCCCCAACCTTCTCAGGCAGGGGACCGCCCCCGTATAACTGAAAGGGCGATGTCAGCATTCAGTGAACACTCCGTGTCAGCAGGTACCGCGTACAACGAGGTCAAACTTCCTAAGTTCGTTGATTGCTTCGTTGGAAACTGCCCATTGCTCCACAAAGGTTGGAACTGTCATCAGGATCTTACACTGAGTGCGGCGAGCGCATTCTAACATATTGTCGGAGGTCGGTAAAACAGGGGCTGCATGTGGATTGCTTATAGCTTGAGGTGGATAAACTGCTGAAGCCGCTAGGCATGCGATTGGAATGTAAACTTGGACTACCACCCCATAACCGTGGAAAGGGGGCAATCCCATGGCGCCTATTCGGGTTCCGGGGCTATGGTGAAGACTCTGTACCAAGGCTACAATATGTATCGTATCAGTGACGAAAATGAGAGATCCACGACGAATAATTGACATACGCTGCGTCATTGTATGGATCTGAAACTTGTGGCTCACGGGTATCGGTTTTGGGAAGCCAGTGCTTCCCGAGGAGTGCATATACATCACAGGATTGTCCAAGTCCGGACGCGACGTAGGCCGAGGATAGGACACGAACGATTGGTCGTCAACCTCTCTTCCGAGGTTTGGGAATGTATATGAAAACGTTGGAAGCTCATCGACCACCAATTCGCCGGGAAAAGCCTTGCGAACTTCGTCGATTAAAGTTTGGTGTGCGTGGTGCAACGTCAGAATACGGGAACAGTTGGTCTTCTTCATCATGTCCGCCACTGCGGCAGCGGAGTTTCTGGGCGAAGCTAAGAAAGGCTGAGGGATATTAAACCTCGCACTCAGGTCAAAGGAAGATCATTCTGCTTACAACGAGACCGGCAATACACATGCCAGCAAAAACGGCATGGTGATGGATAGTATCACAGTTCGCGATGAGCATCACCGTTTGCCATTCGTCACCCATACGATCAGGCCGAAGAGCATGCGCAACTCTATGTCCTGCGTACCCGAACTCGAGGAATGTTATCTCAATGATGCCCTGTGGTGATTGGTCATAAGGATAAATGAACATTGGCCGCTGTGGGTTGTTCTGCATGTGAAAAGCTATCAAATCTGGGAACAGCAGCGAGCAGTCTAGTGTAGGTAAGATGGGATCTGGAAAAGTAGATCCCATCGTGGTTCTTGACCCGGATGATGCAAACTGATGGCGGTAGTGGGCGAAGGATCGGAGTCCATAATCATCTATCCATTAGTAGAAATAGAGTTTTCCGGGAGATCCGAAAGGTGTGTCCCATATCGTTCAGCTGTTCCATTTCTTACAAAAAATTTATGACGTGTCCCTCGAAATAATCTCAGTCACCGATGCAGCTGTGTTGCCAAATGGTACACCCTATAGCTGATACCATTCCATATATCCTATGTTCCTGCACACACCGGATTCCGAGTGGAGAAGTCTTACAGCCACCGATACTCACCTCGGGACTCCGGCTTTCTGCTGCCCACCGGAGATCGACGGCCCTCCGCGACCGAGCTCTGCGAATGGGACTGACAGTGCAGGAGTTGTCCTTCAAGTTCTCCGAGGCGTTGTGATGGCAGATTGCGGACAATAGCCATTAGCTCAGTGGTTGGTTGTCTATCCGTAGGTATAGTTTACAAACGATTGTCTTTATCCAGTTTTTGAGTCTGCCTAGGGGAGACTAGGTAGAGACCATTTAGTAGTTATTCCTATAGTTCAGTTCCTTAAATGTTTGTAAATGATCAACCCGGTCCCTTACTTGTCCTTGGTAGTCGGTAAGGGATCAATGTGGGACCAGGATCACAGGAATAGCAGCAATCGTGAGCACAAGGACGGCATAGAGGTTGACGCCCTCTTCACCGAGAAAGAAGTGTCATATCGACTCGTCCTCCATGATGGGTGTACGTTAGTGTAACGTGTCACACTGTGACAGCTGGCATGACACATATTTCGATCTCAGCGACATCCCGCGATTCCCCGATTGTTCCCCCGCCCATATAGTTCAAGTTCCACAGCCTAATCCACGTTCCTGTCCCACTTCGTCTGGCGCGCAGGGATTGCCGTCGAATTAGTAGATATGGTGCTCGTTGTTACTCTAGCTTTAAAATTTGACCATCCTCATGACGCACCAAAAGAAACAATAACGGTGACCATTTGTCCATACAAGTCCCCTCCTCGTTCAAGGTGGAGTTCCTTTCCTATCTTCTTGGCTCGGTCCGATTGTTTTTACTATTGGCATGTATTGTCTCGCACAGCGGTAATCACGAGTCACCCAAATAGAATTGTAATGGGGCCAAAGATACCATCAAGTTTCTCAGCAGCACCTTGTTTTTTTCTGTCTCTCCCTGTCTACCACACTTCCATCTCAAGGCAACTTGTTGTCCAGCTTTTATCTCATTCTATCCGATTTATTCAATCCAAGCAATTGCCAACAACTCTTAAGCACCATGTCAAGTAATCTTCTGACTATCACTTGAACCCCCCTTCTGGATCGTGAAGATTCCTCGTGCAATATGTATCCAATCTATCACTCTGACCCGCCTCATCCTCACCAGCCAGTACACCAACTACAGTATATGCATTCCACCAATGCATATGTAAGTACATCGAAGACTATCAGTGACTCATTATTCAATCAATATCATCGTCAGGTCGAACCACAACACATACACCACCCTCCTGTGTTGGTGAGTACATCAAGAGCGAGGACAGTCGACGCCGAATTTATTGAACTTACATGACGATCAGACCCAGCAACAATATATTTCTTCCCCCCAATATGTAAGAGTACCAGGGAGTGTCAGCGATGCATTTATTGAACTGGCATCAGCCACTATCTCATCATCCAGCTGTACCCCCCAGTTCCTCGTGTTCGTCCCGTTCTACTCATGTGCTACATACAAACTAATTCTCCCTCCAGCGAATTCATTTGATGGAAAGATTAAGGAAGCACTAGCATTATGTGACTCTGAGCTCAGCGCTGCTGTTTCTCGGTCCACCCGTTTGGATGAGGAAAGGAAAGATCTCACTCAGTCTGTCGAGGGCCTTCGCATCCATAGGGTGAGGATTGCATGTCCGTGTGTGACAGGACCGTCGTCTGACAACGCACCAGCATCTTTGCCTATACACGTATGACCACCTGCTGTATTGTTGCCGAAAGTCGTGCGTGTCATTTGTTTCCGAATGAGCAAATGATATGTTCTCACATACAGAGACAGACCACAAGAAGAGTTGAATCGACGGATGAAGGCCTGGAAAACATCGTCCGGTCTCCGGCAACTCACTCGCTATCAGGAGATAAAGAGAGACCTCTTCCGTCTCCTGATGTTGCCAGACGTAGCGACAGGAGTAACTATGCTTTGTTCGCACTTTGTGCAAAACTGACGCAGCCATTAGAACCAATGCAACAGACACGGACATGTTCGCAACTCTGCTGAATTGGTTGTGATCGATGCGGATTATAACGACCTCTTGTATTGCCTGTTGTACTATGGTAGGATGCGAGAGAGAGAGTTTTATGAGCTGCCGGAAACAGATCCTGACGGATCTGCGCAAATCATCGGGCTCATCTCAAAAGTTTGTTATCTTGTACATCAGGATCTACTGGTGGCTGATTCTTCACCAGTTCCTAGACCGGCGACAAGAACCTGATGTCCTATCCCGTTTACGTGCTCACATATTTCGCATGTCAAGGAAATGAACATATATTCCTTCTTTCCTGAATATAAAACCACCTCGGATAGTTGGCACCGTCAGCAGTGGGGCTCATGCAATCATCCGAGCCGGAATATTCCCCCCCAATAATCGCAAGGTCGCAATCAAGACCATGAAAATTGAAAGCGGTAACGCACTGGAATTCAAGAAGGTGTGTCGTTCTCCACCAAATTATGATCACTAGACGATGATGTGGTCCAGATAATCGTTAGCGAAGCTATCCTCCGGCACACACTACGTCACAAAAATATCGTCGAGCTCATTGGAATCACTCATTATCAGGGTGTGGTCAGCTTAGTAATGCCGTTTTCGAATGCCGTTTTTCGAAAATGGCAATGTCAGAGATTACTTGAAAAGACATGTAAGAGCAAACAAGCATTCGTTGGTACGTTAATATCTGCCCTTAGTATGTTCAGTTTGATAACGTATTGTCTCAGGCCATCGATATCGCCGGTGCATTATTTCTGCCAGTGAGAAATCTCCCGGTCGCAGGATAACATCATGATTCTGGTCCATGATAATGGTCATGCGTGCATCGCAGATTTTGGTTTATCATATGCATCCGACTCACGGAAACAGCTCGATTCGTCGAGTGCAGGTCGTGCAAGAAACCCATTAAACTGGGCCGCACCAGAGTTTCTCGTGGGCGACACAGTTAAAGTCACAGACAAGTCTGACATATATGCGTTTGGTTGCATCTTGTATGAGGTACGCTCGATACCATTAACTCGGTGAATGTATCAAAGTTCATCATTTACGACTAGATGATCTCTGGGCATGGCCCG
>JBBPJZ010001000.1:0-10950 GCA_038089015.1 Chalciporus aff. trinitensis
CTCTTTCGACTACGGTCTCGCCCACTTCGTCGTCCTCGACACCGAGACTGACCTTCCCACTGGTCTCCAATCGCCCGATGAAGTCGGTGGTTTCGACGCCGGTGCTAACAGCGGTCCCTTCGGTTACCCCAACCAACAATACAACTGGTTCGAGAAAGATCTTGCCTCTGTTGACCGTCAAAAGACCCCCTGGGTTGTTGTTGGTCTTCACCGCCCTTGGTACATCGCCGCTCAGAACGACTCTGCCGACGTCTGTTTGTCATGCCAGCAGGCATTCGAGCCCTTGATGATCAAGTACGGCGTTGATCTTTACATGCAAGGCCACGTCCACGTGAGTTACAGGTCACTATTGTTGCAGAATGTCATGTCTGACACAACCCACAGCTCTACGAGCGCAACATGCCCATCGCAAACTGTGCGTACCCAGAATAAACGTTGTACTACCTGGCTAACATCGTTCCCTGATTTGTGCAGACACCCTTGACCCTAACGGACTCAACAATCCCTCTGCCCCTTGGAACATCGTCAACGGTGCCGCTGGTCACTACGACGGCCTTGACCCCCTTGTCGGCAACCCCTACTGGACTGCCAAAGCTATCGACACGTGAGTCTTCTTCGCCACTTCCCTTTATCTTTTCGTTTCTTTCGTTCGGTTGCTATTGTCTGCCGTTCCTTCCGCCCTTCATTCGTTGTGGTGATGGTACAGTCGCTGACCAAACTCTGATGGTGACTTTGATAGTGCTTACGGATGGTCTCGTTTGACTTTCCACAACCGTACCCACCTGACACACGAGTTCGTTTCGAGCGCGAACGGAAGCGTTCTCGACACCGCAACCCTGTACAAGGCGCACGACGTCTCCAGCGGGAACCAGAATGGACAAGGCAACAACAACTAATTGGTGTCTAGACACTGAATCGAATGTCTAACAGTAGATAATGCGAGCGCGTCTAAACGCGACAAGTATTCTTGGTGGAAACCTGTGTGGTAATCGTGGATTTCCATTGTGATGTGGAGGGACCATGCTGTGTCTCGTTGCTGCAACGAAGCATGTGGCCATGCTCCACCATCGATAGTCACACTGAACGGAGATCTGGAATGCCGGCCCATCGGATCATGCAAAGTGCCAGTGCTCGGTGCCTTTTGCTAGGTGACTCCTATGCATTGGAACGTTACGGACACCTTCGAAAATAGACTTGTCCCACGTTCGGCCGCCAGGGCATCAAGAATGCGCGTATGGGTTCTTTGTCGACCCATATGGGATCCCCGTGGGCGCGCTGATGGGGCACACACAGCGCCCGCGACCCCATGATACCGTGTGTGCTCGCTCGTGCATTTACGGACAATGATCGCTATTATAGCTCATGGCCATACGGATAAATACCGACCGAGGTTTATGCAAAGGTGCACGCTATCATCGAAAGCTCGAAACCTGATGCAACCCGATCTCGGATCATTCTCCTCGCATTGGGCCTGGCTGTGATTCAGTCTGACGTTCGAGGCGAAGCTCAAACTAAGTACACTCACACGGCGAGCATGGAGTTGATATAACCTAAAGTAGTTCTATAAAGTTACGAGTCGTAAACGAGACTGGAGAAACACTTACATCGGCTGAGTACGATCCCGACCGCAGAGACCAAGTAGACATTACCGCGAACGAGATACTACGAAAGTCAGTCGATAATTGTACGACAATACTGACTACACATACCAGGATCACAAGGATGATCGAGAATGAGCTGAGCATGAAATAGATTAAACATTGTGAAATGAGACTGGGGCACGCTCACCAGCTGAAGGCGCCCCTGTTGACAAAAATGATCGCGCGGCCTTGAAACGGTGGTACGACGCCTCCTCCGAAATTCCGACCTCCACATATACTTGACGACCGCTCCCGTGATGACGAAATCGTACAGAGTGTTTGGGCCGGCCACCGGCAGGATCAACTACGGAGGCAAATAGGTCGAGTAAAGCAGTGGAGCGAACAGGCCAACACGTCACCTTAACCCTCACCTGCGTCGCGAATATGAACCGAATGGACCCAGAGAGGCTGCTACGAACGACACCGACGGCTTGGTCCGCAAAGGAGGAAACGAAGAAATATGCAAACCTTGCAATACAGCTGTCATGATGTTGCTCTATGCGAGAATTCCAAGCGGACAACGACTCACTAACCCATATCCGATGACAATAGAAGCTAAGTGATGGGATCAGTAGACTGGAGAGTTGTTCGGTGCGCATACGTTACTAACCATTGCACCGTGAATGTAATCACGAACTGTCGTTTGCACAAACTAGTTCTACCACTGAGAAGTTTGGCTCAAATACGTCTCACATCAAGGGCCATGAAGAACTTAAGTTTGGGATTTGAATGAGCTAGACTGGATGTACTATCAGTAATGGACAACTTACAAGACCTCCCCTAGAAATCACGTAAGTCTATTGAATTGCATATGGAAATAAGATGTACCAAATTGCGAGCACTTATCGAAAAACAGGTCAGATCGAAGAATGCATGAGTCAAATTGACTGACCAGAAACTTCAAGAACCTCGAATCGTGAGGAGAACAGTTGGCGTAGTAGATCGAGTGTCCCGAGGTAACCCTCTATATTCTATCGAAATTGAAGGGTCCCGTACAGAAACGGGAGCAAGTTACTCACAAGCCAGAGAAAACGAATCCTATCGTGGGTCGCGGGTGTCAAAGATCCCTCTTCTAAAAGTCTCTGCGAACCTTACCGATCAGTCCTAGGGCCCATGCTGACCAGATTGCCAAACATCCCCGAGAGGAATTCGCTTTGATCGTCGAGCTGCAAGAACGAATTGCAGAAGGCGAGAGTGAACACTGGACAACACCAGACTCTCGCCCATTTGGTCTACATTGCAAGTACCATCCTGAGGGGTGACTCGGAGCCCGAGAACCTGTATTTCTATCCTGAAATTTATGTAAGGCAATACCGTTACTTGTATTCTGTATAGGGCTTTTTTCAGTCGCGCCAACTTACCTCACCTGCTTGAACTACGCTTTAAGTTGAATATACATAGTAAAATAGTAAGAATATTACAGCAACGTTGTGGGGCCTGTGCCTTCTGAGATAGCGACGGAGGTAAAGTGTCCCGCGAAGTCTTCACAATGATCGAAGTGAAACGGGTTGATCTTCCATGATGCTGATCCGACGAGTCGCGAGCATCAAGCAAGTTGGTTATCGGTACCAGCTCCATGGCCCGAGCGAGGCGGACGTCAGCCTCTATACCAGATACTTAGTATCATGATGCCTAAGTTCGTGCTGCGATTAGACGGAAATTGCCGGTCCGCAAACTTACAATACCACCCTGAGTCACTCACCGTGCCGATGGACTCAATGATGATCGGGGACCCACTCCTACTGAACCATCACCAGGTTACTAACGCTATCCGGTACCCGTACAAAGGACAGCAAGTACTACTAGTATGTGATACAACAATTAAACTTCCGCAGCTACATTGACTCGGCACCTTTACAAATCACTCAAAGTACTCGATACCACACAGCAATCTCATTTTCCAGCGTCAGAAAGCAACATGCCCCACCAGACGATCGGACAGATAAATCCCAAATTTTGAACCTGTTGTTAGAACCCATCTGATACGGCAACCCGAGATTCTGAGCTTTGACGCGCAGGAGAGACCGTAGTATATGGAGATTCATGAGGTGAGTTCTCAAGCTTGATTTCGTCTGCGCAGCAAATATGTAATTGCTCACTGCGGTGGTCCTTCCACTAGTTAGCCGAAGCACAGTTGCCCTACAAGTGAACATAATTTTGTTCCGCAGGCCAGATATTCCCGTGTCTCAACAGGGAATTTTTGTTAACTCTGATGCCAAGCACATCATGTGCAGCAGTTTGTCCCAACGAGATTCCATAACCACAAAAGAATCAGTAAATCGCAGGCAACTTGTGGTGTCTCTTCATGGAAATCAGTGAGACAACATGTTCGACCGCAGTCAACACATTGTGTTGATAGCTCATCGTACGCATGTTGCGCAGCAGATTTCACCTCAGACAAACTCATGTTGCCCTCCATGTGGATGTTATGCCAACCCACAGAGTTGGATGTTCTTTAGCTCATTTCCAGCTTCTGGAATAAAACATCGACGCAGATGCTCGTAGCGGCAGTGCTTTCCGCCCCAATGGAAAGCCAATCTGGATGGGAAGAATCATGACGCAAATCAGCCCTAGGCTTCCCACCGCAACTATGGGCTATACAGGCCATGCTTCCGCAGCTTGCGGACATGCCATTTGCGACACGACGCTGTGTCACACCAGTCTGCACGATGTGAATCGCATATAGAGTGCAAGGACAGGCAAGAACAAATCCCCAATCTTCTCCTATTCCTCTTACCATTCTTCAGATTTCCATGTTCTGCCTGAAACATCGTTGCTTGTTGGCCGTGGGCTTGTTCACAAGTGCCGTGGCCGCGCAGGGTATGGCCTCAGATCACTCGTGCTTCGCGCAAACTTTGACACTTTCCAGCAAGCAGCACTGTGTCCGGAGCTCCCAGCGTGACGACAAGTCCTACCCTTGTCCAGCAGGCATATGGTGCGTGCTAGTGTCACTTCCAAGGGATTATCTCACCAAGACCCTGGAATAGCCTACAATCCAAGCAAGGCTGCTGCGGGAATTTTCGCGGGACTCTATGGAATCGTTACATTCGTCATTTTCTTTCGCTTGTTCGCGAGTCGCCTTTGGTGGGGACTCTGTCTTCCCGTCGGGGCTGCATGTGCGTTTTATCCCACCTACCCTTCATGGTTTGCACTGACATGATAGCTCAGTTATGACAGCTGGGCTTGCCCTTCGAATTCCGATGACCATCTACCCGAATTCAATGCCAATCTATCTTTGCTCAGTGCTGTTCATTCTCCTCTCACCGGCTGCGTTCCTGGCATTCAATTATATTCTCTATGGTCGTTTCATTGTTACCTGCATTGAGCGCCGCCATTCGTTGATCAGACCCGAGCGCACTGCAAGATACTTTGTCATCAGTGATATCGTGACTTTCCTCGTTCAAGTAGGTTCTTCCCCATTTTTACTTCCGAGTTGCTCAAAGTTTCCCCGTAAAGGGTACGGGAGGCTCGATGAGTGGATCGACTGACCCCAACACGAGTAAAATCGGACTATACATTGTCCTCGGGGGTCTTGGACTCCAGGCTTTGTCGTTCGGCATATTTATCCTCCTCGTCTATTACGTCTACTGGAGCCTAAAACGACGCGGATTTAAACCCTTCGAGGAGCCGTGGGGCATGATTCTAAAAACGTTGTTTTTCAGTTCAGCTTTTGTCATGGTCCGTCGTTATTTAATTCTTGAGCGATTTTACAGCTCACGGCCTCTCTAGTTGCGTTGTATATACCGCACGATTGAATTTGGACAGGGGCTGGGAAATGGTTATCTCATTAATCACGAAGGTACGAGAGCCATACTTGGAATCACACTCCCTTCCTGACGTTATGTGTCCTCCGTAGCCTTCTTTTATGTCTTCGATTCGCTGTCGTTACTTATCGGCATCACCGCATACGCTGTCTACTGGCCAAGTCGATACCTTCAACCACATTCCCCTACGCCATCCGAAGAGATGACCTCCATCGCTCCTTTGGAGCATGGTGTATGAATGATCCGACGTATGGTGATGGACATGACGACACAGACATTTATGCATATTCAAATTACGCGCATTGCATTGCGATGATTACTTATATCCCTGTACACTAAGACTTCCAGTTGCTCGGGCCGGACGATACACCACTATGTATATAGGACACAATTATTTATCGTGTTGGTTGAAACACTAGTTAGTTGTACCCAGAGGCCACTACGCTCATGTCTGTGCCAGCACTGGAGGGACCATTTGTATGCAAGTTATTACTCGGCCTACTCCATCCGCTCATGACGGACGAACGAGTATAAGGAAGGGCGCGACCCTCAGTTACCTCCGGAATTCCTCACGACCTCATGGGATCGTTACCTCGTGTTATCCACGGCTGATTTTCGGAGTGAGGTGATGTCCCGAGGTGTGGGGCCATGAAAACGTCTTAGCAGTAGAATCTACATATCAAGATGACCTGAAGGCTTATATTGTCTCACTCGGTAGACATCCTGCAATACGGATACGCAGGTCCAAATCGCGTTTGGTTTAATTGCTACACAGGACTTGACCTAGGCTTCGGCGGTTGTAGCTCGATATCTATATCGAGGTAGACACTCGTTACTCCCCTCGATCCTGAACTCGTCCCAGACAACTCAGAACCCACTGAGTGCGAAGGCGAGTTGTACTCCATCGTACTGAGCTGGGATTCCTTAATGCTTCCCCCCCTCTGAATATGGTAGGAGCTTTTTCTCAGGTTGAACATGATCCTCGATGCAAGTACGCTGTGTAGTGCGATCTGGGGTCTATACGAGATTCATCAGGGTTTAATTCGGGGAGGTTCAGCATATACACACATGTCCAGGAGATCACTGAATTGGAACTGTGAATTGGCGCCAAATTAGTTTTGCGATTCGCATACACAAAAGAATTTACTCACGGGGAATATACCATCCACAATCACATTCGTGAAGGTAATCACTGTGTCCCTTTCGATCAGATGTTTCAACTACGCCAGAGTGTTATACTCACATATGATACAGATAATATAGATCATGCCATCTCGATATATCGTTCGTACGATAGACGTTCGTACTTCACGGTAGGCTTGAAAACGCTTATAAGCCGTCAAAGTCAATATCACTAGACAAGGGACGGCGAATATTGGTCAGTCAACAAATATCCGGGGTCAATGGAAACGTACCGATCTCGAAAATCAATAAAAACAAATACACGAAGGTGCTATTCCGCGATGCGAAAAGGAGGCATCCAGGTGGTGGCCGTTTACCTGCATGAAGAAATAATGAACGAGAAAGCACTCGCGGAACAATTCTTTGCCTACCTCCCGAGATAAGCTGCGTTGGAGTGATGTTAATAGCGACAGCTGCGCCAATCGTCACCTATGTTCTTCCTTGAGTGCATTTGATACCTTGCTTAGAGGGTACGCACAGCACCGTACGCGAGAAGCCCATACAATACCCGCTTGTCTCCTTGCCAAAAGGCATATGTGCGCAATATCAGGAGCACTTTACGACAGTCATGCAACATTGGAAGGGAACAGTGAGAAAACTAACCTTCTGCGGCAACGATACCGATTATATGGATGACTGTCGCAAGGAAGATCATCTAACCGAGCTGCCCGTCAAATGCCGAGAGCTGGTGCTTACTGTTTTCTTCCAAGCTCGGTCCGCATGGCTACCAAGTGCGTTCAATGAATCTGCAGTCGCCTTAGTCGGGCATCCGAACCCACCTCTGAGTCGGATCGTAAAGCGGCTTGTTGACAATACCTTAATGACTTAGATTCCAAGATTGGTTTCATCATGCCCTCACCATATGCAGTCATCCCCATTCCCACAAACGGAATATATCTGGATACCGTGAAGACCCATCGGGTCACATCCCAGCTGCGACCCCATACCCATTGTATCTGATCGCATAATTGCAGATTTACTGTATGTTAGAAGTGGAGCCGACTCACTTCGTCCTCGGCCGTGATCACATAGTCGAAGATCTGTCAATTGGATCAGAGAAGATATCGCCCTCGTGAAATGTATGGCCCACCAAAATGGCCATTCCGGCGACTGACGAAATCGTGTGAGAAAACACCAAAGGCATGGATCGATTGCGGCGTACCATTGAAATACTGTCGTATTATATGGATCGTCAGCACATCCGAAACACTGAAACCCTGAGCTTGAAAGACGAACCTTCGATGTCTGTAGTCCAGCTACCTCGGAAATGGTCAGCGACATGCTTGATAGTGGGCACTGACAGGGAGCGCTCAACTGAGGGACGAGGCTATAAGAATGACGACGGAGCAACATTCATACACCGAATCCCACGCGGCTGATTCTTTCCAATGATGAGAATGTCTGTGCCTTTTCGACTGTGATAAACCATGATTGGGGGATTTGCTTGGAAGTTCTACGAGATGGGATGGTTGCCCACTACCTAGCAACTAGGTTTGGACTCAGCGTAGATTGATGACAGTAAGAATAACCTCCTACTATCTAGCTTGGTCCTCCAATCGTGCTATCTCTAGCTGGGCCATACCTGAGGTGCATGCGCAATGACTCGGACATCTGTCCTGCAGGCCTACTGTATTCAAGTGTTGAAACAGCATCAGCAGTGGCACTTGAGTCTCGACTCAGATGTTTTGATCTTCACCTCGGTCGGCATCGGGATCTTCAACCGAAAATCACCGCGTCCTAAGGAAAATGTCTGGCTCGAGACTGTAGCCACCTGTATATTCGGAGCTCATTGATGGAAGCTAAAATACAACGTCAATTTAGTCTAATGGGGCTCACGACTGATTCACATCACGGGCATTCATGTGCGTTCAAGTAGTTGTGTACTGGCCATACTGTATAGTTGGGAGAGTCGAGGATTGCTTCAGGTACTATCCAGGCACCGTTCACATGTAAGGGAGTTTAGCAGGCCATGGGAACATCGAGAGTGAATAAAAATACGAAAGTCTGGGATCAAGTGACGACGTTGGAGAACACCTACAGTATGTATGCAATTGATGTGGACAACTTAGATCAACCGCCCACCCATCTCATCCGGTTACGATGCACTCCTTGTTCTCCCATTCGATCTTCTGCTTTAACGCGGCCTGCACAATGAGCTCCGAGGAGTAAATCGTGTACCCCTCCTGAGCAAGCGGTCGCCATATCGATTTATCCTCTGGACAGGACACTACGTATCGGTTCTCTTTGCCCTTGAGAATTCTGACCGTCGGATTCGATGTCTGCACCTGTGCATTACTGTGTGTCAGCATGATACGATGAACTGTGCTATTCGATCGACTGACCTGTCCACCACCTGCCAGAACGACGTTCTTCAGTAGCTTAGTGTCAACTGACACCTTCGGCGTCACATAGAACGTCATCTGCTTGAACAAGTTCGCACCACCATCTGGCCCTTTGGAACGTTCCATCGCTTCCGCGAACTTGAAGCCCCACTTCTGTTCTGCAGCAGGGTCCGACAACGGATAATCGCTTTCAGCTAGAAGTACCAGGGTCAACACGGTCAGGATGTTAGTCACTGATTGCGACGCACGAAGCAGCTTGTTAGCCTTGGCGCTGACACTTGCCCATTCCTCGGTGAGGATATGCGGAGATTTGGACATTGCACAAAGGAATTTTTCCGTCCGGACTATTCCCTTTGCAACAAGATGCGTGCAATCTGTCGGTTTCGTCGTCATTTGAACCCCTAGTTTGGTAAGACGCTACGCCACTGGTGCATCAGCATGTTCTAGGTTGTAATGCAGGGAGCGGACAAACCTTGACAACGTCATCTTCGAGACTCACTCCAGTCGTCATCAGTCTGATATTAGTGCGGGCCCGTGACGCCCTAGTTACCTTTGGTTAGCAGCATTCAGGGTTTCAGAATGTGGACTCACTCAGACTTTCGTGGTGCCGCTTTCTTCTCCTGCGATCCTTGCACCTTGGCTCTACCCTTGCGCTCTTGGGCTCCCTCGTCGGACTCTGGCGAAGCCTTGGCCTTACCCTTCGTAGCATTTGGCTTCTGCTTCTGCGCCAGCACAACGTTTTCGACCTCAGCTTCCTCCTCTTCCTCCCTCGCCACCTCCTTCGCTTTGCCCTTCTTGGTATCCTTCGACCCATCCTTATCCAACTTCCTCCTCTTTGCCCCCCTCTCGTCCTCGTCCTCGTCATCTTTCGTCGAAATGACTGACTCGCCGCCCATACTCCTCCGTCGTTTCTCGTTCTTCCTCTCTTTCTCAAAGCTAACTACGTCCGGCATAATCACATCGCGTAATTTCGTGCTCGCTTTATTGGCCGCACTTCGTCTGGGTCCCCCACGACTGGTCGACGTCATCGGTGAATCCACGAACATCGATGTCTTCTCTTCATCCTCGGTCTCGGATTCTGCAGGTCGCACAGTCTTGGGTCTGGCACCGAGCTTCGTCTTGGCAGTAGAAGCGGCAGGGGACGGCTTCGCTCGCTTGCTCGCGGAAGTTGACGCCTCCGCGGCAGCAGCGCGGATCGATGACGTGCGTGCGACTTTCTGTTTGGGTCCGCTCGGAGGGCTCGCTGCCTCTCTATTACTGCTCTGGGAGAAATAGTCCTTTGGGACTGGCGGGATAACGACAGACAGCCTCCGCTTTGGCGAGCGAGAGTTCTTCGTATTGGGGGTAGGTGATGGGGAGCGGGTTGGGGAAGGGGGAGGAGCTTTCTTCGTTGCATTCTCGGCATCGCGTTTCGTGGAAGAGTCCTTGTTGCGCGGAATTACTTCATCTCGCGCCTTTCCCTTCCGTTTCTCATCAATCTTCGTCTGTACAGGGCGTAGTTCATCCTCGCCTTCAATTTCGTCTGGGGCTCCCTCTGCCGTCTTTCCATTCGCCTTCGGCTTGGATTTGGGCTTCATTCCAGATTTGACGGGCGTGGACAATTGCCCAGACGTCCGGCGGGGTGGAACAGAGCTCTCTGAATCAGAGTCGGACCCACCAAACATCATCTCGTCCTTTTGTCGAGTGGTGCTTGATTTGGTTTTGTTCGTCGACGCACCCCGTTTGTCCTCCGTGGGTTCGATCTCCTGTACTTCGACCTCGCTCTCCACGTCCGATTGCTGCACCATAGAGGTAGCCAAACCGCGGCGGTGAACAACATTGGCCTTCTCGCGGTACGACCTCGACCCCGGTAGCGGAGATTCTGGTCGATCGTGGGCAGGCTTTGACTTGGAGGTAGACTTAGACTTCTCTTGGTCCGGCGGGTTGCCATTGACATTGGCTATCTTTGACTTCCCCTTGTCTTTCGTGGCCGATTTAGAATTGGCTCCGCGGGACGGATGGATGTCTTCTTCGTTATCCCGA
>JBBPJZ010001001.1:0-10932 GCA_038089015.1 Chalciporus aff. trinitensis
GTCAGCAATGAAGGTTGAGCATACATTTCTGGTAAGTTAGTATCCGATTGATTCTCATTATTCCAAGTTGTCCTGTTGCATTTACCCCATGCTCATTCCTTGATGTTATTTCACGTTGTATGACACAACCATCATGTACATAATAATCAATTTGGTCTAAACCTTAGACAACGTTGACCATTCCATCACCAAGTCAAAAAGTTGTGTGCGCATGGTTGAAAAGTTGCATGTGCTACCAGAATTGTGTGCACAGAATAAATGTGCATTTGGACCCTCATAAGCCAAAGATTGCAGGTAGGAGCTCAAGAGTTCCTGAAGAGATGATATCAGCATCTCAGCTGATGGTCATTCCTCAACAGACGACCAGCAGGTTTGGATGAAATCCCAGTGACGATTATTGATTGGACGTGAATCTGATGTTGGGCACTTTGGGTTTCACCCCTTGAGCAGGTTTGCCATGATGGCGCCCTCGTGCTAGAGTTCAGACCAAGGAACTTTGCCTGACAACACCTGTATGGATATCAGAATACACAGGGGTAGTGCATTAGACAAAGTGAAACTTGCCTGAAGGCTGATGCATCCAAAGGAGTACATGTCACTTTTGGGGGTCTTTTCATAGGTCTCTTTGAGTTGTTCTGGCGCAACCCAGCGAAGCACACCCAGCCTTGCCGTGGTTCAAGCAAGATAAGTCAAACCCTTGGGAATGCTTCCAACAAAACATGAAAGGCCGAAATCAGTCAACAGTGCAGTAAGGTTTGCATCGATGAGCACATTGTTCTGCAGAAAGATTAGCGTGATTGTGCAGATACTGTTAGTCTATATCAGATGCACGCTGTTAAGATCACTGTGAATGATTGGTGAGTCAGGGAAAGTGTGCACTTGAAAGAAGTTTATCAATGCAACATCCACACGACCACAAAGTCATCACAAAAATTGCAAAATTCTGATATGTTCTGAGATGCGAATGTTATGTAATGGCAGAGATGGCAGATCTTCCTGAGTGTGTCATATCCACTGGCCCTTAGCATACCATCTCAACAAGCCTGTTTTGCTGTCAGAACGAGATTGTTCTGATATTGTAGAGCATTCTAACACCTCTGCTATTCAATGAGTTTCACTGCACATATAAACACGATAAAATATGTATTATCACAGCAACTGTACATGATTTCATGTGCGATGCAAATATCTATATATTCCATACAATCTCACCTAGAATGCATAGCTGGCACAAATGACTAGGAAGGAATCCACCAGCGATTCTGTGCAAGAGTGGGTAGAGTGAGACCTGAGCTGACCAGATCTAGACAAGAGCAACGAGACAGCAGGGTGAACAAGTGGATGAGAACAGACCCAGAGTGAAGTATGCAGTGATGAACAAGTTGGTTGAGAGATGACTGTTGATTCGAGGATGAGAAAACGGGCCAACGAGCAGTGCGGACAACAGCGGAAATGATCAGAATGACAGGCGAGAAAACAGAGCAACATGCAGGATATGGGTTTTCATACAGGTCCACTTCAGGTGACCTATACCCACACCCAGTACAGGTTTACCCAGGATGCCTGTCACATGCGAGGTTGAGATGCTGAGGAAGACTCACCAGGGGATCCCCAGAACACAACACAAGGGGGAGGAGGCGGAGTCAAGCAGGACGAGTGTCAAGCTCAACAAAACAATGCTTGTGAACGTGTTGATGGAGAGGGAAAAGAACACCTGGAAGCAATTGATGCGAGAAGAAGAGAAACACTGTCAGCGCAACACAGAAAGCAACTGGAATGTACCAGAACAACACCCAGACCTTTCTACATTTGGTCCCAATGAACAATCCTGAGTATAAATAGGCGAACACTGTGATGAAAACGAGCCAACTATGCAGTGCAACAGCAAGGATGCATGGACGGAGTTGTGTGGCTGTATATTCACAACGAAGGTTCAACGAGCCACTCAGGTGTTGTTGTCAACGGTATTGTCAGGTCAGTTCCAGTGGTGAGTTTTAACCGCTTTTTTGTGAGCCATTTGAATCAAATAATGGGCTTCCTCCGTGTGACCCACACACACGAAGTTGCGAGATGGATCTAGGGATGCCTGACATGTCTTCTCTGAAGACGTGGGAGGAGAGGTGAGCCTATGTCACTAACAGGAATTAGAAAGAGATGGTGGTGTGTTGAAAGTCCAGGGGAGTTAGAGCAATATGAATTGGTGTTGGAGTCGGAATGAGAGGATGTTGGTTCCCATAGACTCTGACCCACCGGAAAGAGAAAGCAGGAGGTAAGTTTCACTTATGTTCAAATGCGGATATGAGACTCACTCAGGCTATCATAAGGGCTACAAGCTACGAGCCTGTTGTACAACATACAATCAGATTCGAGAGTAGCATACTTACAAATAGCGTTAGCTCCAAATGGGTCAGGAGTAAATTTCATCCAATCCTTGCTGGTCGGTACATGAAGCGCTACATGGGTCTGCGGATCTGGAGGAAATATGTCAGCAATAACCTTAGAATGGAGCCTGGGGACACACCGTTGATGGGCTGGGGATATTGGAGCATGGGGTTGTATTCACAAAGATCCCTCCTGAACTACAGGTGAGTGGCCAATACAATGTCATTAGACTTCACCTACTGTTCACAGAAGTACACAAAGACTTGCAGATTATATCTGATGATTTGAGCGTAAGCTTCCAAAATAGTGAATATGGGGGCCTCTGTGAAAGTTTCGAGGGACCCGAGCATTCCATCACCAATAATTATCTTCGCAAGATTGACAGGAGGAATTTTCATCTTGAAGTAGGCTCTCATGATATAAGACTAGCGCATATAAGCAGCTTGATATGTGAGTAAGGAGCAAACACTTACAGCGTATGCACAAGAGTAACTCTCACCAGTGAGATGTAAAGGTCATATAGCGAGGTTGGGAAAACATTGATGAAGTCCTCCAAAAAACCTGTCTGGCAGCTTTGCATTAGCTTAGTTTCCCCAATGACACAATACTGGTCCTCACAAAATCGGCACCCATCTGATCCTCACTGAAAACTAATTCCTGATCTAGAGGGTATCATCTGGTGAATGAGAGCTGCAAGAGGGTGATGGAACGTTGAGATGGGAAGTCTAAGGCATTATCAGTGCACATACATCGCAAAAATCGTGAGTTTGCGACACATATAGCCACCGAAAAAGGCATATCCTCACCATATTGGTCAGTGAGACAAGAGAAGGTGGGGCAAGATAGGCTAGGGTGGTGCAAGATTGAGGTGGTGCAAATGGGCAATCAATGTTTGGCAATGAGCCTAGGAGTATTGCGGACAACAGCCACCTCAAGGAAGCAACAAGTGATTGTGGCAGAACGGAAGCCAGTGCTGATAGTTAACCACGACCTGGGCAAGGAGAAATAGTTGTCATCATTGTCACATACAGCAAACAAGAGGATTAGACGACGACAGGCACAACAGAGATAAGATTGGAGTTTGGAGTGACCTTGAAAGTCACATGACTTTCTCATGTGTCCACTCAAGTGTAAAGTCCAGGCAAGCTATACTTGCCAGTACTTGTAACACACTTTCACACCTTTGATCCTGGCTCACTTGGATCATCTGGCATGTTCCCTGGGTCATTTGGAGGTATGGAGGGCACATTTGGTCTATATTCTTCATCGATATTCCCTCCTGCAGCGTTTATCCACCCCCTCAACACCTTTAGTCCGCTCATTGTGACCTTTTCAACCATTTCAACACTCTCAGTCTCTCTGACCTCCTGGCCTATTTTCTGGTGTATTCAACTTGCTCTCGATGGTCTCAATGTGCCTGCACCACCTGCAATAGGCTCAATGTGACTCTTTGCTTGGCTGGTGAACTCAAACAACATGCTCAGGAGACTTGTATTGTGTATCACCACTTCAAATGGGATCAGTGGAGGTGGAGTATGTGAGGGGTTCTCTGGTATGTCCTTGCCATTGTCTGACATATGCTAACTGTTCCCATGCCCGTTCAGGCTTGATTTCCCCCTCTCAGTTGGTCCCTTGCGCTCTTTTCCCTGCATCTTCATGCTCTTGGCTTTGTTGCCCGGCCCTGGTGACTCATTCTGTTGCATTTCAGCATGGCTGGACTGCCTTCAGTGTCTTTCAACAAGTTTGCCTCATTGATATGGCTCTTTGGGTCATTCACATCACCCTAATAGTATTTCATGACAAGATTGATGATCTCCAATGGTACTAGTGGCCATGATTTCAACTATACATGAGATAGAGCACTGAAGTACCTAAATTTCACCTAAGTCTGAAACTGTGTGCTCAGTTTAGGAATATATCCCACTCTCAAAAGTAGTGCACTGCAGATTCTTTGTGCAGTCTGATCACCCATATGTAGGTCTTCCAGATCCAGTCACACAAGTTACCTGTTGCCCATGAGATGGTCTTGTTATGCATTGCCAGAATGACAGCTATAAGAGAGCCTCTATAGCAGAGCCTCTGCTGCGATCAGTTTAGACAAGCTGAAATGACTCAAAACAACAAGTAGTTGAATCAAGTCTACACAAGAACCAGAGGTTGAAAGACAAAAGTAAGTTGTCGAAAGTGAGAAGTCACTACGACAGGAGCAGAGGGCGGTTGAAGAGGAAATCTCCAAGTGAACTAAACTGGGGAGCGACCCAGCTAGTTCCTTGGGTTTATATAGTCCTACATCTATTTGTACATGTTTGTCCCTACTATGACTATAAGAGGTAAAGGTACATGGTACAATGTATGGTGGTTTTATGATTGGATGATAAGAGATTTGAAATAAGAAGCTGTGCACATAGCCTGATGAAACAGGGGGTGGCAGCACAGGAATGTGAAACATGGCGTAAGGCACAAATGAAGCGGAAATGAAAAGAAGCCTGTCAACGTGTGACAGCGTGAGAAGACAATTAGTCCATATGGGGTTAGAGTGGAAGTGAGATGGCAACTGTGGCAACTGTGGCAATGAACTGGAATACCACATGTCTGTGATCAGATATGATCATAAGATAAGATCTGAAACGATTAGATAAGACGAGAGTGAAAGGAATGGTTAAGTCCATGATTGTAGCATGTCTTGTGAGGGCACCATAACACAAGCATTCTGACACATATGACATCACCGGCACAACATGAAAGATCCATGTCACGTGGTGGCAAAGTGTGGTAGACCTAGCAGCGCAAATCATAAATTTACCTTTTTTGTGATGAAGGAGGACAGACAGTAGTGGAGTCCATTAGCCACATCTAAGAGCTACAAAGACACAGGTCAGTGGATAAAGGACATGAACAAGGGGACGTACCAGCTGGAGTCGATGATGGATGTTAAGTTCTTTGTCACTCCTTTCAAGAAACTTGTGAAGACTGCTGTTTTGCATCCATAAAGACACAATTGAGGTTGAATTCTTTAGGCCAAACCCAGTGGCAGTTCCCAGGAACGGCACAATATTGGGATGGTCTAATCATTTCCAGACTCCTAGTTCTTGATGGACCATCTATGTGACACGTCAGCATACCTTTTTCGTGTGCTGTGGGGTGGAGTCAGGCTACCTTGGCATGTTTCGTGCCTCCATCTTCCATTGTGAAGATGAATCTGAATGCCTTTACTGTCACCTGAAGAAAAGGCATAAGCAAAGACAAGGAGGGTAAATAACTGCAGTGGGAGGTGTTGTGCACGTACCTCCTTCGGCCCGGAAGGACTGATATACATGCACTTATGGACATCACCAAAGCCACCTGTTGCAGCAACATGGTTATCGAGTTTGACAATATGGTGTGTAAGGTCTGGTGATGGTGGAAATGCTTGCAAGTCTATTTTGCCACACCAGAAGGATAGAACAGATGGTAATGTTGATTTAGTTTGTGATGGTCCGATCTCTTGGATCTTAGATAGGACATCAAATGAGTGGGAAATCTCCTTTTGACTTCAATCATAGAAAGTGAGAATCAGTGCACGCATTCGCAGAGCTCAATTGTGACATACTCGATTTCCATTTTTGCCTTGTATTTCTCATCCAGAGTCGTAATTTGAGGTTGAGTACTCTGGGTTAAATGCTGAGTTATTAACTCATGGTGCAGTTTCTTTGGTTTGACGACAAGCTGCTTGGAGCCCAAAAGGACTCCATTCATAGTGTGCATGGCAGCAACAGCTTGAGTGGCAATCAGAAGTATGTATGCTATGTGATACACTAAGGCTGCCCACCTTGATCAGGACTTCGGTAAGTGACAAACCCAAATCCACGACTCTCACCCTTTCCGTTCCCCATCACCTGTGCACTTATGGAGTGGTTGAGTATATCATTAGCTGTTGAAGATACTTAAATGAGGTCTACCTGACAACTTGTCCAAACTAGGCACGTTGGTCGGTAAGAAATCTAGGAAGGAGCGTCATCAATAGAGAAATTTACCTGACAGAAATGAGTGAAGAGATTATTTGAGTCAATCTCCGGGACCAGGTTCTATTCAAAGAATTAAAATATGGTTCAAATGAAATGCATCCTAGGCTACCTTGCAGAATAGGCTGCACGCGTCGATGAGCCCAGAAGGGCTATTTGAACTGGGTCCAGTCAAAGGTATGGGGTGGATGTATCAATCAGGACCATGAATGAGAAGTGGATCCAGGGCCGGAGTTGTGGGCATTTGTGCTTGAGGAATGGAATGCTGTCAATGCGTCAGCAATAATACTACTAGCTTAGAATGGCCTGTATTACCTGTGGGTATGGATGAACTGAACCAGAGGGCACAAAAGTGGGAGTATGAGCACTGGGCTCAGTATCACTGCCACTAGTCCCCCTCCCCTGATATGCCGCTACACTAATACGATGACCTCCAACTTTGAAGCAATGCAATACCTCTTCTGTAATGCATGCGTCGTCTTCGTACCAAAATTCTACAGTTCCAGTATCACTACCAAATCCAATCTGTGTGTGAGCTGAGGCAAGAGCTCCAAATGGCCGGAAGAGGTCATATAGCTGGTTAGCACAAAAGCCAATAGGAAGACACCTCACAAGACGTGGCAAAGCAGTTGGCAGCGGAAGTGGAATAGGGGGTGTTGTCGGAGGATATGGAGAGAGAACAAGTACGATAGGCAGTTCAAGACCTGGAATTGGACACAAGTTAAGTGTGGCGAATGCTTTTTCAGCTAAGGAAAATGTTTATGATAACTTGTGCAGCATAGTGCACAATGAACAAACCTTTCTCCAGGACCTTGAATTCGATCGTTCCAGAGAGTAAACCATTTCCATTGTGTTGAATCTTAAATCTGAACAGAGCACAATTTTGAAAAGCGCCTGCCAGATCCCCTTCTGTAGTGTAAGCAGGAAGATTGAAGAAGTGCAGTAGAGGGTGGTGAATGAAAGGGTGGTGGTGTGGGCTTTCGCTTTCTTGTGTAAGTGGGGAGGCATATCTAGAAGCCATCTTGATGATCGGAGATTTCTACCTCCTCTGAGCTTAATCAGGGTGACCATTTATGGCTGAAGTAGACAAAGGGATCCAACACACCATTTAGCAAAGCAAGGGCCTGGAACTGCTGGGCACCAGCGTGCTTGCCCAACAGGAAACTGGTTATAATTGGCCAAGCACTGGGAGGCCTTAACATTACTGAAAAGGCTACACTTTCCTTCTGTGAAGTACTGGCTTTGAAAATCATGTACCTTATTGGTGCGGCAATACAAAGGGTATATAATGGTCATATAATGCTCCCCTAACATTCTAGGGTAGTTAGAGCAAGCAATAGTGGTCTCGAAGCCAGCATGGAAATCTCTAACCCCTCATTGGGCCTCATCAGAGGTTCTCTAGCATCATGGGAATTCACACATTGAATTATGTAATTCTCCGAGTGCTTACTGTGCCTGCTCTGTCATTTCCTGGGCTTTAAGCCTCGTAGACCCCAGTGTGTGGAATCTTAGGTATGATGACCCAGACAAATCTTACATCTCTCCCATTGAAACAATAGGGACTGTCAGCCTAGTCCTTGTGAGCTTGCCAAGTTAACAAACTTTCGCAAAAGTTGGAGCGTGTGACATTACATCACAGCCACCAGCCCCCAATTTGGTATATTCCAATCTCCGACTTAAGACTCTACACCCCAGGAATATTGCAGTTTAAATTCCTGTAATTCAATTCAAACCATAAGTATATGATGTCAAAATAATGTAATTCAAAACACTTCAAACCCAATATTCTACGAGCATAATTCCTACAATGTGTGTTGATAACAATGTATCTCCGAATTTCCAGCTGGAGATTGAAATATACCAAAATTGGGGGTTGGTGGCTGTGGTGTAATGTCACACGCTCCAACTTCCGCAACAGTTTGTTAACTTGGCGAGCTCACAAGGACTAGGCTGACAGTCCCAAATCCAAGCAGCTGAATTGAGACAATTCCTTTCAGTCACAAGTTCCTCAGTTTGCCTCAATTGGATGCTTCTTTTGTTTTCTGACTCTGCAGATCCCATCAATGGTGTTTGGTTCCAAAGATGTGGTACTTATGTAATGGGTGGTGGTGCCTTGTGCTCGGCTGGATCTTGTGCTAACTTGGCTCTCCGTGAGTTTATATAGTGGCTCACACTGACTCGCAGAAGTCAATTGTCCTCCACTTGCCCCCAATCACCATCGTAAACCTGGAAACACCATGGTACATTGCTGATATGCTACTGATCACAACCTTCAACAGAATCAAGACTTGACGTCCCATGAGCAGTGGTTGACATTTGAAACGACTCAAAACAACCGATAGTTGAATCAAGTCTACACAAGAACCGGAAATAAAAGACAAGAGTTTGCTGAAGGTGAGAAGTCACTACAGCGGGAGCAAAGAGCAGTTGAAGAGGAAATCTCCAAGTGAACTAAACTGGGGAGCGACCCAGCTAGTTCCTTGGGTTTATATAGTCCTACATCTATTTGTACATGTTTGTCCCTACTATGACTATAAGAGGTAAAGGTACATGGTACAATGTATGGTGATTTTATAATTGGATGATAAGAGATTTGAAATAGGAAGCTGTGCACATAGCCTGATGAAACAGGGGGTGGCAGCATAGGAATGTGAAACATGGCGTAAGGCGCAAATGAAGCGGAAATGAAAAGAAGCATGTCAACGTGTGACAGCGTGAGAAGACAATTAGTTCATATGGGGTTAAAGTGAAAGTGAGGTGGCGACTGTGGCAATGAACAGGAACACCACATGTCTGTGATCAGATATGATCATAAGATAAGATCTGTAATGATTAGATAAGATGAGAGCGAAAGAAATGGTTAAGTCCACGGATGTAACACGTCTTGTGAGGGCACCGTAACAGCATTGATCTCTGTGTGCAAAACAAGGTAGGTGGCCTGCTCAGCACCACTTCTTGTGAGTCTTTTTGTTCATTGATTTATCAACTTGGTCCCACTCTCTGCACGTGACTCCAAATGTACCAGTTGAGCTTGGCTTCATGACCAAATCTGCTTCACTCGTACAGTGTCATATATACACCTTAGTAGCTAGCTTCGTAGTTATGTAATGTTGTGTCTCATAGATTGGGAATGGTCCAAATTTAATCTTCTAATACAAAATGCAGGCACCAAATCAGTGGATGGGATCTGGTTGATTACAGGCAATTACTATACCGCATTTTTAAGATCCATTGTAAGGGGATTTTAGTATTATTGGCAGGTGTGAAGGGAATCCAAGTAACATTGAGTCATTGCTGAAATGAGCAACTCCAGGGAATGAGATCACAATTTCCTGAGTGGCACCCATCAATGTGTTGATTTGGAAGGGAGAATGGCTATATATGGGATACAATCACATTATAAGGCAGCTTAAAATATTCCATCACATTATGCCAATTGTTTGAATTATAATCCCACTATATGTGGAGACAAAGAAATCCGGGTTTCAGTGATGAAATACAGCTTAATTAGCACATTTGCGCTGCACAGGGACTGGAGGCTTATGTCAGCGACCCACTAGACTGAGTCTGGGAGTTCTCGAGTCCAGGAAATCCAGAAGATTTTTGTACGATACCTTGGCCCGGGTGAGCTGTGGTGTCTCTTTGGGAGTAGCATAGTACCAGCATAGGCTACTACTGACTAGGATCAGTAGCTTGCATGTCACCGCTACTTGAAGGAGTTTCATGCCTATACCATTACTAAGTCGGTATACCCTTCATTACTCAGCGCCATATTTGCCTATGTTTGGCCCAGCTGTCAACAGAGTCTGGTGCGCGTGCACTGGCAGCATAACAGCCAATTCAAGGCTAATCACTCGAGGCTACTCAAGGCTATTGGGTTCGTGACATGGACTCGCCAAAACGCGCCGGATCGCCATCCTCCACCTCTGATACGAAACGCATAAAACTTACCGTCCCAGCAAGCCAACAATCCCAAGGCGCTACCCCAGTCGACCCCGAAAACGCGCCCGGAAAGCGTTCAGAACTTGACCCCATCCAAGGTGGGGACCTTGGCAACATACCGAATGACCCCGAGGCTGCAGGAACGGGAACGGGTGGGGAGGGCACTGTGGGAGAGGCGCGGGTGCTGAAGGAGGGTGAGGCAGAGGACGATGTAGCAGACGTGTCGATGGGAGAAGCGGCGGATGAAGAGGGTGAATCCGGGGACGAAGGTGACGAAGAAGACCCCGCGCAGCTGGAAACGACGCGGTTAAAACTAGAAGAGCAGGCTAGAAAATATCTGGCTGCCCAGACCCACGACGTCATCATCCCGTCTTATTCTGCTTGGTTCGACATGTCCACCGTTCATCCCGTGGAGCGTCGGGCATTGCCAGAGTTCTTCAACTCAAGAAATCGGTCCAAGACACCATCAATTTACAAGGAATATCGCGACTTTATTATCAATACATATCGACTGCGGCCGACAGAGTATCTAACCGTGACCGCGTGTCGACGAAATCTGGCTGGTGACGTCTGTGCCATAATGCGAGTCCACGCCTTCCTCGAACAA
>JBBPJZ010001002.1:0-10926 GCA_038089015.1 Chalciporus aff. trinitensis
GGAGGTTCAATGATGATGAAGATGGATCAGAACCACTCACCATACTTGGAACTGGGCCCAGTGGCCAGTGAGACGAGCTGAACCCCATCCAGGTGGATCCAAGGGGGGAAGTCGATCCCGAACAACACGAACACATCGCAAGCATTTGCGGACATATGGAGACCGATAGGAAGGATGTAGGAATGCTCAGAGACGAGCAGAAGCGGTGGAACAATGAAGAAACGCGTTGAAGTGTGTTGATGGAGGGGGAGAGAAATCTGCAAGCCATTGATGAAAGGAGTTGAAAAACGCGATCAGTGCAACATGACGGACAATGGTGACGTACCAGAACATTCCCCACACCATTCTCCACCACTATCCAGTCCCAATGAACCATCCTGGGCCAGAACAAGCAAGCGTGATGATGAAAACGTGCCAAACTCACGGTGCAACAGCAAGATCACACGAACGGAGTTGTGCGGCCCCACAGTCGCAACGTGAGTTCCATGGGACCATCTGGAATGTTGTAAGGGTGCTAGAGATGACAATGAACGCTCTACAAGCATGTCAAACCGATCCGATGGATGACGGGGCCAAGGAGATGGCTGAGAGAGGCCGAAGGATGAGAGTCGAGGTGTTGAGGGCCAGGGGGAGTATTGGCAAGCAGAACGAGGTGTGGAACGCACCAGAATGGTTGAAGAACGATCCGGGACCGTCGACGCAACATACAACGTGAGCAGAGACTCGCTATGAGCTGGTACGAGCAGGCTGACTGCAGCTGAGCCAAATCAATGGTACGCTCAGAAGTCAGTCGACCACACATGTGGGCTGTCATCAGCATCCATTTCTCATCACTCTTGACGTCCTACCATCTATCCAAACCCACTGCACCATTGAGGACGAATTAGATTTTGATCCTGAGCCTACAAATCTGTGAGAAGGCTGGGTTGGGGTCCAGGGGTGCCCGGAGGGCTTTGTCTATGATTGTATATTGTGACTAGGCAATATCACAGGTATGGGTAACCTGCCCAGGTCACGGGTATGGGTGGGGGTTACCTTCACTCTGCTTGATACCCTTACTCATACCCACCACTGGGGTCTACTACAAATTCCAACAGATAATCTATGTACAGTAAGCTGTGTCTCCAAGAATGGAATGCATAGCATTTTGTACTTATAATATGGAGAATCAAAAATGGCTATGAAAATTTACTCAGACCCTGACCAACATGTTTACTGAAGTATTGAAATGCAGACGCTTATATGCCACCAATGGCACAAATGAAGCCATGGACTTGGATGTCAAGGAAGTCAAGCCAGTGATGCACAAAAAGAAAAAGGTAAGTATCTACTCTGCTCTGCTGTGATCTACACTGACTTTTCCCTGTTGTAATGATCCAGATCACCAACATGTTTGATAATCTCCCTGCTCTCGCCCCCCCAAGGCTGCTGAGCTTGGTTCTGAGCTCGAGCACTACCTTAATGCTGATGTTGAACATGTTGCTGATCTGATTGCCTGGTGGTATGAACATTGCCCTCACAAGGCACGCTACATTCATGGACTTAACCATTTCTCTTCGCTTTGCTATCTTATCTAATCTCTTCAGGATCTTATCTTATGATCATATCTGATCACAGACATGTGGTGTTCCAGTTCATTGCCACAGTCGCCATCTCACTTCCACTCTATCCCCATATGGACTAATTGCATTCTCACGCTGTCACACAGCATGTCTTATATTAACAGGCTTCTTTTCATTTCCGCTTCATTTGCGCCTTACGTCCTGTTTCACATTCCTGTGCTGCCACCTCCTGTTTCACCAGCCCTCTATTTCATAATCATTATCATCCAATCATAAAACCACCATACATCGTACCATGTACCTTTTCCTCTTATAGTCATAGTAGGGACAAACATGTACAAATAGATGTAGGACTATATAAACCCCAAGGGACTGACTGGGACGCTCCCCAGTTTAGTTCACTTGGAGATTTCCTCTTCAACTGCTCTCTGCTCCTGCTGTAGTGCCTTTGCACCTTCAGCACTTACTCTGCTCACAACCTTACTGGTTCTTGTGTAGACTTGATTCAACTCTTTGGTTGTTTTGAGTCATTTCAAACATCATCACAGTTACCCTCAGCTATCCTGGATGGCACTTGACTATCTAACAATCCCAGGTAAATTTTATGTCTTTGGCTCATCATAACTTATTACTGTTGAAGTCCTCAGTAGTCACTATATTAATGGTAAGTAGGTACAGACCTGTAGAAGTCCTCAGTAGTCACTAAGGAAGCTAGCTACTGTACCTAGTGCGAAGGTAATATGATTAGGTAAGCTACATAGCCATAACCCGAAATATTTCAACACTTCCCCTCATGCACAAGTCTATGATGAGTGCAGTGCTTGCAACAAAAGCAAGGGAAAGTAAACAGAAAGATGTAAAGGAATGTGTATACCTGAATACTACCAATAAACGAATGGTATCTGTGTTTGTGTCCGTGTAGCGTGCAGCATAATTGCGCAGTGGTTCTCGAAAGTGCTACGCCGCGATCGTTACCCGATATGGTAAGTCGTGACTCGGTAGCGCGGGTGGTATAGGTGGTAGGCTCGGAATCGAAATTTGACGCGTCCTCGACGGCGCGGTGGGTTCGGTTGAGTGTTAGGATGTCGGCAGGGATGGGGAATAGATGGTGATGATGGCCCAGGTAGGTGGTCGAGCAACTTCCGGGTATACCGTTGGTTTGGCTCAGCGTCAGCCAATGCGCTTGTACCGACTCGTTTCGAGTCGCGGTGTGCGCCGTTCGCCGCGTCGACCTTCTCGGTGCGTTCTTCGTCCACTGCGATGTGTTCCTCAGCTTCTTCAGCTCTCAGGAACTCCCCCTCGACCTCAACATCTCGTCTCTCGCCTTTCGGCCTGTCCCGGTCATCTCCTCGACCTCGTCGTCCCTCGGATCGATTCGATGCCCTCGTTGAGCGTTCTTCCTCGTCTCCGGCTCCTTCTCGACACTTCTGGTTATCCCGTCGAGCTCGCGTTGCGACCGTGTGGCCGCACGATCCCGTTCGTGCGACCTTGCTATCGCACCGTGCGTTCGGCTCGTATTCATGGTCGCGCTCGTTCATTTCGATGCCGGATGGTTCGTGAATGATGGTAGAAGGTGGGGAATGGTCTGGGGGATGTCCTGGTACGTCGTCTTCGCTCGTTGCATCGCGCTGACCGTGTTCTTCAGCTTCTCGAGTCGATGGCTTCCAGGTTTCTCTCTCCCCCTCCATCGACGCGTTTCGACGCATTTCTTCGTCGCTCCACCCTCCCTGCTCGTCTCGGGGCGTTCCTACCGCCTCCCCATCGGTCTCTATGCGCCCGCAAACGCTTGCGACGCATCCGTTTCGTTGAGGCTCGATTTCCCCCCCTGGGTCGACCTGGATGGCTCCCAACTGGTCTGGATGGGCCTTGGGCTCGTTTCGGGACACGGTAAGTCGATTTTCATCGTCAATAACCTCTCCCATAGCCTCTATACCTCCTCTCAACGCCTCTGCCACGCCCGCTTCGACTGCTTCGACGGTCCTCTCGACCCTCTTCATCCCGGCGCCCTCGACTTCTTCGACACCTCCTCGACTGTTTTCAGCCTCGCTGGGTCGCGTTGTGGGGTCGTCGGCATCGTCTGGAGCCTCTGGAGGCTCGTTTGGTCGCGTATCTTCGCGGCTGGGCGCGTCTGCAAGGTCTCTTGACGAGTTTGGCTCGTTGGTGGGGTTTTCCGAGTCCTTGGCCTTGTCTGGAGGCTCGGGGAACTTCGTCGGCGGGTTTTCATCATCGGCGACTTCGTTCGCAGCCTCTCGACATCCTCCCGGCTCCTCCTTGGTCCCTCGTGAATCCTCCACCTCCCCAGCTCGACCTTCAGTCCCTTCAACCTCGTCTATTCGACCTTGAACGCTTTCGAGCATATCCGGGGGCTTCGTCCTTGGTGGGGACTCGTGCGGTGTGCACAATTGACGCCGTGCGTCATCAGCGCTGTCCGCCATGGTTGTCGACACTTCGACGTCATCGTCTCCGTCGTTGGACGCTCTCGACGCGTCCTTGTCACTGGTGTACTTGGCCACCTTGACCCTCGACTCTACCTTCTCCCCTTCGAGCGTCGTGCTCTGGGGTACCTCGGGTGAGTTCTCTTGTTCGTTTTCGTGTATGTCCCGTGCGGTGTTGTCCACGGACGTAGTCGGTGCGCTCGTCGCAGCGGTCTCGTCCGTAGACGTCTCCGTGCGGGCACCTTCGACCTTCAGGCATTTCGTGGCCTCATCGGTGGTCACGACCGTTTCGTCGACGCGCTCGACGTGCGTTCGACGATCTTCTTCGGCGCTGACCTCGTCGCAAGTACCCACTACCTCCCTGTGGCTCTCTGCCACTCCTTGGCGCTCTCCGTGCGATTCCGTTTCGCATGGCGTCCATACGGTGTGCGTGGTCCTCGACTCGTCGTCTGGGGTTCGTGGGGGTTCGACCTTCGTATGGTTGACCTTCTCGTCTCCACGGTCGTTGTCAGGGCTGCTCGCCGGGGTCGCGAGGCTTACGCTGTCAGTTCCAAGGCTCGTGGCTGCATAGCCCGATCGACCTACTGCGGCAACCTTCTCGCGAGCTCTCCCGCGCGACTTCTTGCCCTTCTCACCAATTCCTGGCTTCATTTCGGCTCCGGCAACTTCTTCAGGCCTGTTTCACTTCTCGATGCTTCCCGCGGCCTGTAAGACCTCCGTTCGGTAGCGTTTTCTTGCGGCGCTGATCATACTCTCCAATTGCGGCTGTGGTGATCAAATCCGGGGTGAGAGAAATTCCCTGGAGCTCCGCAAGTCGTATGGTAGCGTAGACAGCCTGTTCGTAAGACTTCGGTAGCGAGAAAATTAGGTAGTCTGTGAATAGAGTGTCGCTGACGCTGCCACCGAGTGAAATAACTTCATTTCGAGAATTTTGCATCTCGTTGAAGTGTTTGCGTACGTCGTCATTTTCCCAGCACCGTTTGTTCGAGAGTTTTCCAAGTGCCTGCAGGAAAGACATTCTGTACCGTGAGTGAACTTGGTTTACTGAGCGCAGGCAGGGCTCATAACCTGTAGAAGTCCTCAGTAGTCACTAAGGAAGCTAGCTACTGTCACCTTGCTTGTCAGGGTTTCTGTCGCACCCGTAATTCGTGGGAAAATGAGGCCCCTATCCCACATCGACAACAAATACAAACAAGGATGATCGCTTGATCAAGCGGTCTACAGCTGCCAGTTACACAGCACCAAACAATGTGAACGGTCCCCATCCGTCGCATCCGATCATCAGGCAGCTGGCTAATGCAATGGCTTGGAGCCCCCAAGCACTGAGTCATGCCAAGCATGAAGGCAATCTCGAAGACACTCACCCTCACTTGGTTAGTTTTCTGCTCGACTATTGTGCCCTGAGACGAGCCTCCGTCCAAGAAGGCATCTCCTGATCTCCCAATGAACTCTGGTGAGTCTCGTGGTGTCATATCTAACGGATCCCCAGCTCCGCAGGTTACCTCTGGGAGCTTTGGGGACCTGAAGAAGCTCCAGATGTCGAGCTTGATTCAAACGAGATCGGATGTAACACGGGACCTTCACCGACTCCTCCAGGGCATACCTCCTCGTTTGCACCCCATCCGGCTCATTCGCAATCTCACCAACTCGTTCGCGGCCCCACCAATTCGTTCGCACCCCAACCAACATGTTTGCACCTCATCCGACTTGTTCACAGCCCCACTAATTCGTTCACAGCTGCGGCGCCCCACCGACATGTTCGCAGCTCCACCGACTCCTTCACAGGCCCACCAGCTCGTTTGTGTCCCGACTGGCACACTTGCACCCCATCCAACTCCCTCGCAGCCCCACCAGCTCGTTTTAACCGCACAATTGCACCCCATCCGGCCCATTCACAGCCCCGCCGACTCGTTCGTAGCCCTACCAAGCCAGCATTGGGGCTTTGTTCTTCAAGTCCCTCGAGGCCTAGGTCTCACATCAAATATCGAGATCTCGCAGACTGAATTAGACTATTTAAATCACCCTGTCTCTCAGAGGCACACTGCCGCCAACTCGAGCCATGCACATACCATCATACATAGCATGGAGTTAGAATGTCGATAATCGTCTGCGCAACATGCATTGCGGTAGTGGTCTCGTTCACTGAGAGCATGGCAATCACTTTCCATATAGATTGTTGTAGCAGGGCAAGTTCTCAGAGCCCAATGCCACTAAGTCTTGATGTGTATTAATCAACTGCTTACTAGTAGTAGAATCATATCTGTGGTTTTCTCATGGTGCACATGTGATATTCAACAAGCAGGGTAGCCAATAGCATTATATACTCTATTCCATAGCATAGTAGAATATTCTAGTAAGTAGTAAACATGTACAGACATAGATGACTATATAAGACAGGCACTGGGCTGGAGGAAACTTCAGTCTAGTTCTCTTGTTGTTTCCCTTTAAAGTGAAACAACTCAAAACCACAAGGGAATCAAGTCTACACACAAGAACCAACAGGGAAAGTGAGAGCTTAGAAGTGGTTAAGAGGAAAACTTCAAGTGAACTAAACTGGAGATGTCCAGTGTGTTACGGTGCCCTCACAAGACGCGCTTCATTCATGGACTTAACCATTTCTTCTCACTCCATGCTATCCTATCTAATCTCTTCAGGATCTTATCTTATGATCATATCTGATCACAGACATGTGGTATTCCAGTTTGTTGCCACAGTCGCCACCTCACTTCCACTCTATCCCCATTTGGACTAATTGCATTCTCATGTTTCATTTGCACCCTACGCCTTATGTCACCAGGCTATGTGCACAGGCTATGCTTCTTTTCATTTCCGCTTCATTTGCGCCTTACGCCTTGTTTCACATTCCTGTGCTGCCACCTCCTGTTTCACCAGGCTATGCGCACAGCTCTCTATTTCATATTTGTTATTGTCCAATCATAAAACCACCATACATCGTACCATGTACCTTTTCCTCTTATAGCTATAGTAAGGACAAACATGTACAAATAGATGTAGGACTATATAAACCCCAAGGGACTGACTGGGAACTCCCAGTTTAGTTCACTTGGAGATTTCCTCTTCAACTGCTCTCTGCTCACCGCTGTAGTGCCTTCACACCTTCAGCATTTACTCTGCTCATTTACTTCTGGTTCTTGTGTAGACTTGATTCAACTCTTTGGTTGTTTTGAGTCGTTTCACTTGAACTAAACTCCTTTCGAATCACCTCTATACGAGAACCAGCGCGACCGCCTTCAGCAAGTGCGTTGCTTTTCCTCCAGTAGTACCAGAAGGGCTCATTCTCCAAGCAAGTGTACTCAAACGATCGTGAGATCCTTGCCTACCTTAATACCCTTATCCCTTCGAAGCCACTTGGCAAACCAAACAGACTCTACAATGCCGCAGTTGCTTATAGGCCTGATGGATCTGTGATCCCAGTGCCAGCGTTGTTAGAGGAAGGGGAACAGTTTTGGCAAGAGCCGGTTGCCGCACCATTTGGCAGGAACCCAACTCACGAGTCAACCCACAGTGTACCCTCTAGGCTATTGTCACCTTGCAGTCGCTTTTTAGTGCAGCTCGAACTTTTCGAGCCTATCTCTTTCGTTTCGAAAGAAGCCTACTTCGACGAGGACAAGGACTTTTTCGATCCATACTCATCTACTGCCGCAGCTCTTCTGCTAGAAGGAACCCTAGACGGATATCCTTACCTCAGCAGAGAGTTCGATCAAGAGTCCACCATCGATACCAGCAGTTCCCTCTCGTCGTATCGCTCCCCGGAACCCGACTTCGACCCCAACGACCAGGAACCCGTTTCCCTTGGTCAAATTCCCCACAACTTCTTCGTCCAATCACCCGTCGCACGTGGATACTCTCCGATGCCAGAATCCTCTGTGAGGTATACCGGACATCGCGTTGACGCTAACGGAGGCTTTAGGGGATTAGAGGACATAGGTCGGGAGATTAGGCAGGTGAAAAGAGAAAGAGAGGACACGCCGGCTTTGGAGGAGCTGAGTAAGAAATGGGTGAAGCATATAAAGAAGCCCACCGAGTTCCAAAGGAAGATCATAAGAGATCTGGCCCCTTGGTCGCACTCAATTAGATCACTACGCCCTTCCAACTCACTTAGGAAACCCTCCCGCTACTTGTAATAGTAACTTCCGCATTGGAATAGGTCCAAAATGTCTTCTTCAAATATCCCATCTAACATGACAGCGGCTCTGTCCACCTTAAGCGCAGGAGGCAAAGGAATAGATCCAAACCTAGCCACTCTTGCTGCTGAGCTAAGACTCTATCTTGAGGCGCAAATGGATGCCTACGCTGACCTAAAGAAGAAAAATTGGGATTTAGAAGACCAAGTATCTCAGCTTGAAGCACAAGTACTTCTACCCCCAGGATCTTCCGCCGCTTCCTCCGCAACTCCCTCTTTACCTAAAATTTCAAAAGTCGTATTCAAACCAGGCGACTATGACGGAAAGAAGGGAAAAGCATTTGAAGAATGGTGGATGAGAGTTCGGGTATGGAGAGATGAGAATGTCTTGGCACTCCCAGGAGCGGCACCTATTAAAGCCACTCTAAGTCGAATGAAAGGGGGTGATGCCGGAGACTTCTCCTGTGCTATGAGTCAAAAGCTGCTTGACGGAGAAACCTACACATGGGCGGAGTTTGAAGCAATAATCGTTGCTCACTTCCGTTCCTCAAATGAACAGGAATTCCACCGCAAGCAGATAGAAGGACTGAAACAAGGAAGCATGCGAATGGAGACCTTCCTTACCAAATTTGAAATCCATCACGCTCTCGATGGCTGGGATAATGCTCATCACATAGAGTTGTTGGAAAAGAACGTCGACCCTGATATTCTTTCTCGGGTGATCATGGAGAAAGGGCGACAAAACAATTACGACACCTTTATCAAATTGCTGAAAGATTTGGGTGAGCGTAAGACCCTTCTGGGTTATATTAAGAAAGGCACCGCAGTCCGGGCTTCTTCGCGTGACCCGGATGCTATGGATGTTGACATGATCGAAATGTCTGATAACGAAGATCTCAACGCCATTTCTAACCAGAAGAGAAAGAAACCCACTAAGTGTTTCAATTGCGGTCAGGATGGGCACAGACCCGTTGACTGCAAGAAACCTAAAGTACGATGCAACGAATGCAAGTACTATGGTGGTACCCATAAGGCTTCTTGTAAGAAAAACAAGGGAAATAAGGTGTCTAAAGTGTGGACTGCTGCCACCGAGTGGGAAGAAGATCAGAACCCCTTGGAAGAACGAGAAGCCACTACTATGAAACACGTTGCTGCAATGTCTCTTGATGAGGCGAGAGCGTGGTTCAAAGACCTCGAAACCCTTGAAAAGAAGTCGGGAAAATGATTCCCCTTTCACACGATTCTGGGTGTGTGGAAGGACCCTCCTCATCTCCGCTATCTATTGAAAATTCGGTAAAACCTAAAAACACTTCTACCTCATGTATTACCTTGCCAACAGAGGCGTCCCTTGAAGGGCGTGCCCGGGGCATTACACCGGGGCTTAATTCCTCCTTTAATCCACTTCCCTCCATTACCGAAATCCCAGAAGATTCCCTTTTGAGGAGTCTAAAACCAAATCGCGAAATTCTTCTTCCTATTAAGATCCATCCAGAATCTGGCCGATCATTTATACAGCTATCAGCCCTGCTTGACTCAGGAGCAAATGCTATTTGCATAGATCGACAGTGGGCTACGGCACGGAAGATACTGTTAACACGGCTGAGACATGAGATCCCCATGTATAACGTTGATGGCACAAAAAACTCTGCAGGGTCCATATCTCATTCTGCCGAACTGATTCTAGAATATCAGGGGCACAGAGAAAAGGTCACCGCTGAAGTTACCGACTCGGGAAAGAATGCATTTATTCTAGGGTTCTCTTGGCTCAAGAAGCATAATCCGGAGATAGACTGGTCACAAGGCACGGTCAAGTTGACACATTGCCCGACTATATGTCCTCTTCTCCAGGATAAGCCAAGTATAGAAACCCAAGACCCTGACCATGAGGAAAGGAACACTTCCTATACCAGTTATCATGCTGTCCATGCGCTTGATGCGCCCATACCACAACCTGTTCGTGAGAAAACCATGGAAGATCTAGTACCAAAAGAGTACCATAAGTACCTTAAGGTGTTTTCAAAAGGGGAATCGGAATGAATGCCCTTACGAAAGCCTTGGGACCATGCTATAGATCTCAAAGATTCTTTCCAACCGAAAAAGGGTAGACTTATCCCGCTATCGGAGGAGGAACAGAGAGAGGTTTCTTCCTTTATTGATGAACAACTTCGAAAAGGATATATTCAACCCTCCAAATCTCCAGAAACGTCACCCGTCTTCTTCATACCTAAAAAGGATGGAAAGAAACGCATGGTGCAAGACTACCGTTATCTCAATGAACATACGGTTAAAAATAACTACCCCTTGCCGTTGATTGGACAGCTTGTTGACAAGCTAAAAGGGGCTAAGTTGTTCACGAAAATGGATCTGAGATGGGGATACAATAACGTTCAGATCAAAGAAGGTGATGAATGGAAAGCCGCATTCGTATGCTTTCGAGGCGCCTTTGAACCGCTCGTAATGTATTTTGGCCTATGCAACTCCCCCGCCACCTTCCAGGCTATGATGAATGAAATCTTTGGCGATATGGAGGAGGCTGTGGTCGTCTACATTGACGATCTCATGATCTTTACCAAAACAGATGATCCAGTTGTCCATGACCACATTGTACTTGAAGTACTAAAGCAGCTGGAAGAAAACAATCTTTTCGTCAAACTGGAGAAATGCAATTTCAAAGTCACGGAAGTAGAATTCCTTGGCATGATCATGGGAAAAGATGGTATCCGTATGGATGATTCTAAGGTCAAGGCTATCCTTGAATGGCCTGCCCCAAAGAACGTGAAAGGGG
>JBBPJZ010001003.1:0-10913 GCA_038089015.1 Chalciporus aff. trinitensis
TCGCGCTTTCCACGTCCAAGGCTCAGGCTCAGGCTCGGACGCCAACAAGGCCGTGAAGGCAAGAGATAGCCTAAGCGATGTCACTCGTCCCGGACTCCACGCCTTCGTCCTACTCGACGCCCAGCGAAGCGATGGGCTCAGTGGGGGGAGTGGGAAGACGGTTGATTGGGTGCGTGCCCGAGAAGTCGTTGATGCGGGTGAGTTCCCGACTGGTGAAGGGGCGGTGACAGCACAGTCCGAGGCTCGCATGCCGTTGATGCTTGCGGGCGGATTGACGCCTGAGAATGTGCGTGAGGCCGTTGAGAAGGTGAGACCTTGGGCGGTGGATGTGAGTGGGGGTGTTGAACTTGAGGATGGGTCGGGTAAGGATCCTCAAAAGGTGAAGGCGTTTGTGGAGGCTGTCAAGTCGCAGGGCGTAACCGCAGTCGTTGTTGAGTTGTGTGGCTAGAACGAGAACGGAATAGCGGGCGCGAAATCGAATGGAGATCAAGGGAAGAACAGACTTTAGAGTCAGAGATAGAACTAGTGATGTATCCTTGAAATGTAAAACATGTCTCACTGCTTTCGACTAGCGTCACGTTTTTCGGTGTGACTCAAGCTACGGAAGTACCGACTTCAAGTGGCTGTTACTACTTAGCTGTTACTGACGACACGGTTCTGTCCCTCAAGTTCCTATCAAATCCAGTTCAACGCAGGTCAAATCGTTCGTTCTTTAATGGTGGGAGACTCCAAACGGGTTGCTACCGTTCCAATATGGTGTACTTAGGCTCTCTCCCTGCTGGTGATGGACTGGCAGGACTGGTTTGAAGCCTTCCGTGTGTCACATGCTTGGGCTCATCGGCAGTCCATTCCCCTGCTGCCTATTACACTAACAAGGGGACGAAACCATGGTGATCAACGACTCTGAGTCGGAAATACGACCCGATCTCAACACCGAACATCGTCAGTGCTCAAAAGGAGGGCCATCTCGAACATATCAAGTGGGGTATGCATACACAATAACATTCGGTCGTCGCTTGTTTCATACTGTTGGCCCAACTTTCAGGTTGTCGAACGCAGTCGATGTGGAGAATTGAATACCACTTCATTATTCGAATGGAACCGAATGCGAGTCGGTCAGACACGGACAGGTATTGCTAAATGGAACAGGACGAGTTGCAGACTCGGAGGCAGAGATGCGTTGGGGACAACTTTCGAGACTGCCCAGCAACCGAGATCGTCTCAATTTTTCATTTTGATTCATCGAACTGCATCAATGATTGAACTGCTGCATTTTCGAGCCGAAAGTCGATGCTACCAAACAAGTTGGAGTATGTAAGTACAGACATGATACTGTTATATTGATACAATTCCTCCGGCTTAGCACTGAAGTGCCGACATGGGGCTTGACAGCGGATGAATGGAAAAATTTTAGGCGCTGGCTGGCTGACCTCAGGTGCTCGAGAATCGACGCTTTGTGGAAAGTCGATGAACCATTGGGGGATACGATTTATTATCGAATGGTCGACAATGGTTCAACTTAATTCTCAACACCCCGAATCCAAGCGCAGGCTCCATGTTTCCTACCAAAACCCTTCTCTCATGCTTGCTGCTGTCCCTCTCTGTTGTGGATGCGAGTCCCCTCGTTCGTGACGCCGGAAAGGCAACGCTCAAAATCGCTGCCAGCTTAAGGGGGACCGGTTTCTCCAATCTCGCAGAGCACGATAGGGCCCGTGCTCGGGTCATGCAACAAGCTGGCCATCTTAAAAAGCGCGACATCTCCTTCAGTGTCACAAACGCCGCCCAGCTCTACACAGCCCAAGTCGATATTGGTACTCCTCCCACCTCATGTATGTAGTTCTCTTTTCCTACGTCGCACTAACCTATCTGAGCTGGGTTTATCAGACACACTAGTGGTTGACACCGGTAGCTCCTCCACCTGGGTAGGAGCTAATAAGTCGTACGTCCCCACGAGCAGTAGTTGGAACACAAGGAACAGTGTCGTGCGTTTTTTCGTCCTCTCACACTGTTAGCATTCAGTCAAACCTCAGGCGCTTATAGTCTGTCTCCTATGGCTCTGCAAACTATTCTGGGGAGGAATGGACTGATACCGTCACTCTGGCTCCGGGGTTGACTATCTTCAATCAATCCATTGGTGTGGCTGCCAAAACCAGTGGCCTCAGCGGTCTCGGTGTCGACGGTATCCTCGGAGTTGGTCCACTGAACTTGACCCAGGGCATGGTGAACAACACATTCGAAGTGCCCACGGTGACGGATAATCTGTACGCCCAAGGGACCATCTCGAAGGAAGTGCTTGGTATCTACTTTGTCCCTGCTTCGGAACCAGACAGCAATGGGGAGCTTACTTTTGGTGGCTACGACAGCTCCGCCACAACCAGTGCTGTCCACTACGTACCCATCACCAAGACTTCGCCTTCGTCGACCTTCTGGGGCATTGATCAGTCGATCTCTTATGGTGGTTCCACAATCCTGAAATCGACCGCTGGTATCGTTGACACTGGCACTACCTTCATTCTTATCGCCAGTGGTGAGTCGGCCACCGAGACTCGTTGTCTTTCTTCTCATATTCCCTTTGGGTTCTGTAGATGCTTTCCAGCAGTACCAGTCTATGACGGGTGGTGTCATGGACCAGGCCACTGGTCTCCTCAAGATTAACGCTACCCAATATGCCAACCTGAAGCCGTTGACGTTTAACATTGGTTCCCTTTCTTACAACCTCGTGCCCAATGCGCAGATTTGGCCACGCTCGCTCAACATAGTCGTTGGGGGTACCGCTGACTCGATTTACCTCATTATCGCTGATATTGGCGCCCCATCTGGCAGTGGCTTCGACTTTATCAATGGTTATTGCTTCCTGTAGGTGTTTAAACATGGTTTCGCTACCATTGGTGTTGAGATCTCCTTGCATAGCGAACGCTTCTACTCCGTCTTTGATACCAACTCCCAAACTGTCGGTTTCGCCGAAACAAAGTACACCAACGCGGAGATCAACTAATGATCAACCCACAAGTCGGGTTAGTCAAGTTGTGCGTGTCCCAACATGGGTAAGTGACGGATTTACTTACTGCGACCAATTCATCAATATGTGTGGCACATTTTGCAGGTGCTCATGTTGTATTTTACCTTTTTTCTATTTATTCTTGGGATACCAAGTCGACACGTGCCGAGAATATGTTGTCTACAACCACCGAAATTATCCTTCATGATCAAACTTCCTCGATGGCCTAAGAACTCAAGTGTGCAATTTGTTTAATGAAGTGGGGGTCTTGAGTGGTGGATGTGATTTGGGGTGTTGAACTCGAGAATGGGTTGGACCGCGAAAAGAGGTGGAAAGGCGTTCACGGAGGGAGTCAACTCGGGCATTGCAGGCGTGAACTAGTAGATGGTCATGTTGCACGGATCGGATTGATCTGGCGCAGTAGGTCCAGAACGAGACGATCTACGAATGAAATAGAGCAGCCTGAGATCAGGGGGAGGAATGGGATTTAGATCATAATGATCTGCCAGTATAACACGTCTTGGCACTTCCACGTTCTGGGGTGTGGTGCCCTCAGCTGCAGTACGCCGCCTGTGTGGGGGACCTCCAAGATACACATGGACTTGGTGGCGCCAACTCGCAAATTGGTCGAGTTCAAACATTTGCCTCCACCTCCTGACAGCTGGCAGTCCTGGTCTCGAACTTGAAGTTAGTCTAAACTCTCACTACTTCTGCCGCAGAGACTCAGGCGGCGGCCGAGATAGTTATTTCCTACTTGATAGGATCTGCAGAGATCAAGATAGCGGGCGCTGGTCATCTGGTATGCGTACAAGCCTGGCGGCTGCTTAACTTTTCAATTCAAGAAGTTCTGTATCCTCCATTCAGGTCCGTTCCTCTCACGCTTTCTCATCTCCCCTAGACCAGAGCCAATAATAAGCATTCTGGTGCGTGATCTGGGCTCTGAATCATATAAGCAATGTTTTGACATCGCAAGTGCCGAAACAAATTTAGGCACGTCCGTTGCGCCCTTGGGGTGGGGTGGACATGTGGTCACCCTTGTTGGGTCGAGTGGCCTCACATAAACAGCTTGCATAACAGCGAATATAACAACCGAAATATATGTGTGGAACCGACGGCGCCTGTCCTTTCTCGATTTCGAAAAAGCCTGTTTCAACTAACTGGAAGTTATATCGACGTTTGACCCCGCTCGCTGCTAATATCCTACAGGCCCAAAGACTCCGAGATTCTCGAGGAAGTGGGGCTTTCTCTAAGCTGCGTCTGATACCCGTTCCCTGCGTACAGTGAGCGAGGCATTGCTGGGAGAGAACTGTTGCCAAGGTAGGAACTTGCATCTGTCTCGGTTACTTGTGGTGACATAACCGCTCGCAGTTTGACAACACAGTCATCCCTCTCAAACCACTCACATCGCGATGGACGTGGACTCTGATTCAGAATTCCGTGTCCCGTTTCATTGTCCTCAGCTCGCTCCCGCTCATATCGCAGGTTGGGATTACACCTCAATTCCTGAACTAGTTGTACGTATCTCGACGTCCTTTCCATCGTGTTCGGTTTAACGCGCCTCGATAATCGCCTTCGCCTTCACTCTCATGGCCATCATCAACTCTTCGATGAACCCCTCTGTGATCCTGTGTTCATTCCCCACTCGGAACAGGTTCTCCCAGAGATCGTACCTGCCGATGATGCTCAGGCCCTCTGCGATTTGATTTCTCGTGTTCAGCACGCCTCCACACCATCTGTCGTCGAACGTTACCTCCGCGAACTTGCACTTTCTTGGGAGGACTATTATCTTCCTAAGTTCCCTGTGCCATTCTTCCAGGTCCGCGTGGCGGACGTGCGTGCCGTGGGTGGCTCTTTGAGTACCGCGCTGGAGCTCTATGACGAGGTGCGAGTTGTCAATAATTGTGCGCGTAACTTGGCTGAAACCTTGTGTAGGTATTGCAATCAATCGATGCCGCTCCCACGGGGGCATCGTTCGCAGGGTTTGTATCGACTGTGAGGAGCATGGCTCAAGGAGATGCAGAACAACAAGGTGAGCCTCTGGGTGGTTACCTGACCAGCCTGCGTCTAAATTTGATCCCATCTCACGTTCTCTGTTCTTAGCACAGAAGAGCGATAGCTTGAGGTTCTTCCAGGATTGGAAGCCCGCTCGTTCGTTTGCAAATCCGTTCTCTTGGCCAATGCTCCCTACCTGCCATTCTGACATCCTCAATGCGTGGCGAACGTCTAGGAATCAACGACAATTACTCAATTACGGATGGCTCCAAGCTGTCCATATCGACCAGGAATGCAGACTCCTGCGCGAGGTGCGTTGATATCTCGATTCGCTCGTGATGCATTTCTGACGTCGATTCGCCTCACAGTCCATCGAGGCATTGACACGAAATGGATTCATCTCTTCTCTCGTACAATTTACTTCGGAGAGCGATCTCAAGGACGCCGATACGCTCATTCAGACTTTGCTCGATATCGACGAGGCACGTGTCACTCCGCCGCTTGTCATCGTCGACTGACCAAAGCGCCCAACATGTTTTCTTCCTTCACATTCAAACACAATCTGAACACTCGGGTGGACAACTGCGTCGCCTGTAAAAATAGGCCTACGCATCCGTCCTGCCCATCGCAGAAAGGGTTGAACTGCTGACAGTGGAGACCATCAAAGAAATCCATTCCAAGCTAATGCGTTCCTCCAAGATCAGGATCGTCGACGTTGATCGGCAATCTACAAGCTCAGTTCACTACGTCAATGCCGGGACCACGCGCCAAGCGACGCAGCGATCCGCCGTGGTGAGAAGCCACCAATACAACCTCGCGTTCTGTCCCGCAGAGCGAGTGGATCAGCAGCTGGATTATATTTGCAAGATGGCCAGGGCAAGTCCGACTTCTCTTTTAATGAATGTCGATAGATTGAATCCCCATGTAGCAATATATCGCGAGGTGGAGGAACCCGTTTGCGACGGCGGCGTGGATCCATGTGACGTTCACGCGTTGTCATCCTTTTGATGTGCGGGCCCTCACTTCGATTTAACATGTTTCTCAAGTATCATCATGCGTTCACAGGACGGAAACGGACGTATGGCGAGGCTGCTGTCGTCCATCCCACTTCTACGCCACGGATACCCGCCCGTGTGCATCTCTCCCATCTGGCGAAACGCGTATTATGAAAGCATGAACACGGTGAGTGGAGTGTTCGAGGGTTCTTGATGTCGTTCTCACCATTTTCTTTATACACCATAATTTATGATAGGCATGGGAGGGTGACTATCAACCACTGATCAATTGCATAGTTGAGAGTATCAAGACGTCCCTTACGGATGTCGAGCACATTATGGCGTGAGCTCGCGCTCGGGCCACGACAGAGTCCGGATTACCTCTATCATGATCGTTAATCGTTACCCCCATCCTTCCATCCTTCTTTTCTTTCTCTTTTGTTAATCTTGGACGGATAGTTGATCGTCTTCGCCTCATCTTGTAGCCTTCACCATCGCGATTACCTCTTGTGCGCTATGTATTCACCTACTCTGGGTTACGTTCCCGAGATGTGCATTTTATCACGACATCGTGCTATCGTCCTCAGGTTCCGAGGTTATGCACCCTCAAGTGAACGAAACATCAGATTACAACAAAGAAGTGAGACATCGCCGATATATACATACAACTGGAAACGCGGATTGAAGAAAAAAAGTCAAATCTGCACATTCAACTTTTTTATTGTAACAGGGAGGTATATGTCATGTTCCATATTCCACAAAAATGATGAAAAGAAATGAGCATCCGATCTGAATCTCCGACTATCATAGTTTTGCCATTGAGCGAGGTTTGGGTGATAGCCCAAATATGTCTAACATCCGGCGACTTAGCGCTTCCCAGCATGTGCCTTGGCGAGTTCCTTCTCAAGCTCGTCACTGGGGTCGTCCATGATGGGCGTGGGCGGCTTCTGGGCAGGCACGGTGTAGCCAGACGTGGCACCGGTACCGTAATCTTGCACGGGCGAGTTAATGATCTCATCACGAGATGGAATGGGGAGGCTAACAAAAGCGGGGTAGTAATCAGTGACGAGATAGTTACAGAATGGAGCTGGGGCTTACCTATCCTGCCGGCGGATCTGGCCGGCCGCCCGTGCCTGTTGGCGGACCTCTGCACGGAAAGAGTTTACCTCCTCAACAATCAATTTCTTCATGCCCTCGATCGAGTCTTCCTCCTCGAATGAGAAATCGAATTTCTACATCAGATAAGGATCGGCAGGGGGAAGGGTAAACGAATGACGGAAGCAGAAGGGAAAGTCAACAGGATGTATGCGTGAAAGGAGCGCTCAAACAGACCTTTTCGCAGACTGGCTCGTCAGCAGGGTCGTGCCAGACTTGGAGATAGGGGTGGTTGAGCGCTTCCTCGCAGCTGATACGTTTGGCAGGGTCGAAGCAAAGCATTTTGGAGAGCAAGTCGATGGCAAGAGGGTTGGCGTGGGGGTATAGGGTTGAGAACGGAACGCGGGGTTTGATGGGTAGCGATCGAATGTAGTCCTGGGCCTGAAGGAAGATAGATATTTGAGTATATATGCGCCTCCTTGGAGTTTAAATAACACGAACACGGGGTGAGCCAACACGGCGAAGGGTATCTTCAGAGGGAGTACCAAGATAGTGCAAAATCTGGTTCAATTGGTCGACGTAACTGAGGAAATTAAAACTCGGCAAATCATACGAATGATAGGGTATAGAACGTACTCTCTGCCCTTGAAGATTGGCTTTCCACCAAGGAGCTCGGCGAGAATACAACCGACGGACCAGACGTCTATGGCAGTGGTCTGCGCGATAATTTCAGCGACGAAAGTGTCATCTCGAGGGCTCCACTGACATAGTTTGCAAAGCTCAACATGATTTCAGGAGCACGGTACCATCTCGTTGCAACATATTCCGTCATGAAGCCCTGGTTTCCAGCGGACTTTGACGATCCGCCGCCAGGGGTGTACCCTCGAGCAAGACCGAAATCACAGATCTTAAGCTCGCAATCGGCGTTAACGAGAAGGTTTCCTGGTTTCAAATCACGGTGAAGCACGTTTGCGGAGTGGATATACTTCAAGCCGCAGAGAGTCTGGTATAGGAACGACTGAAAGTGAGCGTCTGTAAGGGGTTGCCCTGAACGAATCTAAACCGAGCGTGATTAGTGGAAGGTGGAAGATCCACACAGCAACTCACGATCGCATGGAGATCTGCCTCCATGAGCTCTTCCTATCGACAAGGTTGGTTATACGTGGATGGGGGAGCGAGCTGTCACTCACATAGAGGTAAACTTCGTCGAAATTGCCATTGGGTTGGAATACAATGTCCATGTCATAAAGGCAAGTGATCTAGAGACATCAACCAGTCTTCAACTAGGTACCAAGCTCCACGACGATACGCCACTCACGTTCTTGTGTCCTCTAAAGTGGTGCAATAACCTTCACGTACGATATCAGCCCTAGAGTTCACCGCCTATGCGACCAGTCACGTACCTAATCTCACGAAGGCATCGCTTCGTCAAGATACGCTACAATCACAGATGTTAAGACCTCCATATGCGTCTTCATAATGCTCACCTTGGTGTTGATATTGGTGATTTTCTTGATCGCACATCCTTCACCCGATCTCTTGTGTCGTGCTGCGACAACGCAGCCATAGGCACCCTGGCCGAGTTCCTTGACAAACTGGTACTCTGGATCGACGAAGAAAGTCGAATTGAGAGCGGTGAAACTATGCCTCTGCGCTGCCGTGTTCATTGGAGATGGTAACCAAGAAGATGGGGAATACAACGAGTAGAATACCCAGCTCGGCCTTCATACTCTTCCGGCTCATTAGGGCTGTATATATCGATTGTACCAAATAGTAGCATACACCCGACACTGCTTCAGATGAAACCGAACAATCGATGGATCAACGTTCAACCCCGGAAGGAAATCTGCCCATAAAACCTTGAGGCTCGAAGTATTGGTATGTGTAACGTCATGACAGGTTGGCAAGGGTTCGCGTAGTTCGTGGGAATGAAATGGAAACAGTCATGTAGATTTTGGGGTACTGCCGTCCAGATGGCATAGGCTTACAAACTCTGGAAAAGTGTAATTCACTATGGAACGTCGAACATAAAATACGGGCGGAACTTTGACCATCCATGAAGTACACACCTGGAATGGAGCTATCATAACAATCAAGGTTCAAGTCTTTAATGCGAGATCCGTCCTGACATGAATCATATGGCGCAAACTATGAGTCTAGAAGAATTAAGATAGGGCATGCCTTTGAGCCCTGACCCAAGCCTCGACTTTCTCCTTATCCGTGTCTATCCCATGTTCCGACCTGAGATGACGACGAAGATCATATGTACGGGTCAAGACATGCTCGCAGGTCTTGCTAGAAGATGGCTCCGAAGGTTCTAGACCCATACTCGACGCGACCAGTGGGTCGAGATGTGGGTATGGGCATCGTATGGATGTGGACTTTTGTGAGCGAGTCACATACGTCAAACCGGTGATGGCTTCAATATCCATATCTCCCTCGGTGTCGGTAGCGCCAGTGTCCTCCTCGGATGCCTCTGAATGGGTAGGCTTCGAGGAGTGTACCTTCGCGAGATGGCGTTCGAGAAGATGTTTATACCCAAACGCACTCTTACAATGTATGTGCGGGCAGCCATGGTTCCGCTGACCGAGGTGGATGACATTGTGGTGAGTTGTGAGCGCCTTTTTCTGTCAAAATTTATAATAAAACTTATCAAGTCTCATTGATCAGAGGAGAGAACGCACTGATTTGAAGTCTTTACCACAGCCTGCAAAGTCGCACTTCCAGTCTCGGCCAAGTTCACCCCCACGCCGTCGTTTGCGCGGGTGAGGATACTCACCATCGGTGGCATCACCATCTCTATCAGAGGCGTAGAGTTGTTTTTCCAACACTCGTTGCTCATGCAACTTTTGATGGGCTCTAAGATTATGTTGCGATGCAAATGTGCGGCCTCTACACGAGGGGTGGGTGCACGTGGGGGGATGTATAGTCCGTATATGCGCTTGTAAAGCCGTCCACGTCCCAAAGTATACGGGATCACTCTCAGGTTCCGGTAGACAATTGGAATGTGAGCAAGTATATCGCTTTTCTGGTACCCGGTATGAATGACACATCACAGATTCGACAACTTAAGCCTACCGTCGTGAGTTTTTAGGTGGCCGCGCAACTTCTGAGTAGTTGCAAATGATTTCGTACACCCCGGGTGCGAACAAATGTATGGTTTTGTCCCCGGTGGAGAGTGAGCGTCGCATATATGCGTGCGTAGCTGGTGGTGCTTAGCAAACACTTCATCACAGCCAGTCTCCGGGCACTAAACGACGTTAGATAAGATGGTATAATCTAAGAAGAAACACCTACAATGTACGACTTGTCTCCCCTATGGGTATTTTCGTGGATGACGAGGTGTTGTATCGTCCAGAAGCGTTTGCTACACTCCGCAGACTCGGTACAGACATAAGGTCTCTCCGACTCTGGTAAGTGACTCTTTTTGTGGGCCTGTAGATGGGTCTCACGTAGGTATGACTTTCTGCATTCATGGCAGGTGAAGGGACGCTAAAAAGGCCATGTGAGAACCCGGCATACTTTGGCGAGATGATGCACCTCTGACCTCCCCAGTATGCGACCGGTAATGTTCCTCCAATCTCGACGGCTTTGAATACGATTTCCTGCACTCGGGATATGTGCATGGATAGCGTGATTTTTTGCTGGTTTTGAGAGGTACAATAGATGGGGTGTCTATAGTGGTCGCAGAGGTTGTCGCAAGGACGGTCGAAGCCTCTGAAGGCGATGGACTAGAGGACAGCCGCAGGACAAGGTGAGTTTTTCTCCGCTTTCCGAGTACTGTTTGAGTCGTAGAGATAGTCGCCATATCTTCCTCGCAAGTCGACACGCTG
>JBBPJZ010001004.1:0-10912 GCA_038089015.1 Chalciporus aff. trinitensis
CCGAAGAAGAAGACGACATTGCTGCACAGCTGGCTGGACCGAAATGGTATCAAGCTGTCTCGGATATGTTGTCTGCTGAAGGACCGCTAAAAGTAATTCCGCCTTCTGATTGGCGTTACCAGTGGGTCCAGGCTACGCTGCACAAGCTCGAACGCGCCATCCCCTTAGTACAACATGAAAGGGAGCTGAATACACATTGGATGGATGTCCCACCAGGCGAACCACCTCTTCCACCACCCGCTGACTATCCCCTTCGACCCCGCCCACGTGCTGCAGACTACATGAGGAAGCTCTCCGAAACACTATGTGGTCGGAGATCGACATCCTCCGCACACGTCATCGCTGGACCCCCATACTCCTTGCTTATAACAGATAAGCCCGAGTCGGCGAACGCATTCTCGTACGGTTTCGGTCCCGATGGCGCTTGTGGCATTGTTGTTTACTCTGGCTTCCTCGATGACATTCTTTCGAGGATGCCGGCACAAAATCCCAACCAACCCACGCCAGGTACCACCCGTCCGGCTCGAGAAGCTTCCTGGTTGTCCTACCTATTTGGTCCCCTCATCACCACTTCGTCGGGAGTTCCTGCCCATTCTTCCCATCGCATCCCTACAGAGGAACAAACTGCGGAGTTGGCGGTGCTCCTGGCTCATGAAGTCGCGCACCTCGTACTCTCTCATCACCTCGAAACCTTGTCCTCGGACACTATCATAGTTCCAGCCATCATCTCAATGGTCGCCGACATGGCCAGGACCCTCGTCTTCCCCATTACAATGCTTTTCGGCCCTTTTATCAACGATGCTATCGCGCAAATAGGCAAAGTTGGTTCGCGGCACCTGTCTGAACTTGGAGGGTATTGCACGAGCGTAAAACAGGAAATCGAGGCAGATGTTGTCTCCGCAAGACTCCTCGCTCTTGCAGGGTTTGACGCTCGCAATACGGTTGCATTCTGGGAAAGCAGACAGGACGCTCCGACGTCCGCTAATTGTTCTTCCCTCCCAGCATCAGATGCACCACGTGCCACCTGGAATCCAGCTCGGCATGTCATGGGTGCTTCGCATCCCGTGAACGAGGTGCGGATCGAGAAAATGAAGAGCGAGCTCGTCAGGTGGGAGCTAGAAAAGAGAGTTGCATTGCGGAAGAGAGCCGAGGGGAAGGAGGAGGAACGATCTAACATATGGGGTCTCTTCTTTTGAGTGACACACTACTTTCATGCTGGCCCCAAGCTTACATTCCACTAGATCATGACGTTCTACATATAATACCACCATCGATTCCCGTTCGTTCTGTTTTCTTCGTTGTCTCATATGTAACCCATGTGCTTGTATCTTATTCTGCTGCCTTCGAACTAACAACGACCAATCCTTTCCACTTCTCCCCTGATACGACAACCCATCCGTGTGACTCACCGCCCGGGTCGTGATCCTGTGATGGCTACTCTTCTGGTGTGTTGAAACGTTTTTTGATACTGTCAGCTCCAATTCACTGATCAGATCTCAGAGATCTTGGCACGAGATGGCCAACGGAACTCCTATGTGACAAGGGCGTGACCCCGCAATGCTCTGATGTCTGACATTGACAGCCCCGAAGTCTTGTAGAGTCTTGTTGTCTCCCGGTATGTTGGAAATTCAAATGTCATTTCATGCTTCCAACTGCGAATCGGGCATTGAAACTCGTGGGTCTCGGAAGGTCGCTCTACTGACACAATAACTTTTGGCTATTCGACGCATCGGGCAGTTGCCCTGCTGTTCCTTGCAATTTTGGTTGGCTGTCCCTCTATCGGTGAGTCGGAAACACTCAATCGACATTCGCGCTGCTCAGCGACGTTCTCGTAGAACTCTTGGCTCGATAGGTCGTACGACGACACTTGTGCCTGATTGACCTCCCGGACCGTCACCCCCCAAAGTCTATTGACTGTCAAGTTGAAACACTCAACTGAGATTTTATGCAAAGTCCTTACCACTTTTCTCAGATCCACTCACCGGGCCGTTACCCCGCGATCGTTCCTTTCAGCTGACAGTCTCGTCACTACTGATCATCAACAGTAGTGTTCGTTGGAGCAATTCGATATTTGCTGCCAACCTTTGATCAGCCGGTAGAACTTTCGGCGCGCTCCGTATTGTCCCGGCTATTATCTTACCCCAGTCCTACCCCACAGTCCAGACACCCGCGCTTTATCCACCAATCCCAGGACATGCCAAGTGTTGTATAAACGGATCTTGGGGGGTTCTCACACAGTGAAAAACTAGACGTTTATGAAGCAGGTGACTTGAGCCAGTGACTATGCTATCCTAACTGAGCTCAGCCGGACGTCCTTTAGGTCATGCACACACTCCACTCGAATGGCTTGGATCCTGATAAATGATGGGGAGGCCGACCTATCGTTCTCCCGCCATCCTTGACCCACCATGGGCTTCTGGACAACGGTCGAACATGTCTCCCGATACCGCAACTCTTATGTACTCGCAATGTCTGCATCCATGGGCTCCATCTTCTACGGTTGGGATGTAGGGTTGATTGGTGGCATATTGTCTCTTCCCTCGTTCAAACAGTACTTTGGAGTTAACCAACTATCGGCTACCGCCCAAGCCAACCTGAACGGGAATATCGTTTCGATTCTTCAAGCCGGTTGCTTGTGAGTCTTCTCTCCTTTTCACATGTGACGAGCGTCTAACAGAAGCAGCTTCGGCGCACTGTCTACGGGATATATCTCTGGTCGTTTTGGCCGCAGGATGCCACTCGTCATTTCTGGGTTCATATACATCATTGGGAGTCTCATACAAACGATTTCTGGGATGGGAAGCAGTCAGGCCGTTGCGCTGCGCGTCCTCTACTTCAGTCGGTTCTTGGGCGGCTTTGGTCTTGGCATGTCGACGGCTCTCATTCCTTCATATGTGTCTGAGTGCACACCGAAGGCCATTCGGGGTCGTTGCACTGGTCTCATTCAAGTCTGTAATAACCTCGGGATTATGCTTAGCTGTGAGTCTTTCATTGAGGGTTCCTTGTATACTATAGGACTAATCATCGCCCTACAGTCTGGGTTAACTATGGCTCGTCACTTCACATCCCATACGGAGAGGCACAATGGCGGATGCCGTTTGCGATTCAGATCATTCCAGGTGTCTTCTTCGTCCTCCTTATGCTCTTCCAGCCGGAGTCCCCACGATGGTTGGTCGAGCAGAAACGGGAGGTTGAGGCAGCGAAGAGTCTGTCCTACTCTTATCGAGTCCCTATCGATGACAAATCCGTTGTTGAAACCGTCGATGAAATCAAGGCAGACCTCGCTGGCAAGCAGAAGACATCCATCTGGCGACAATTCCGGATGATGGGCGAATCACGTGTCACAGCCATACGTTCCATCTACCCCTCTCTCGTCATGTTATGCCAACAATGGACGGGTACGAATGCTATCAATTACTTCAGCCCGCAGGTATTCGCGAGTTTGGGTATCACTGGCACCGAGTCCGGATTGTTCGCTACTGGTGTCTACGGCATTGTCAAGTTTGTCGCCGTCGGGTCTTCGGTCATTTTGGCGGTGGAGAGCATGGGGAGGAAGAACTGCCTGCTCGTGGGTGGGTTCGGTCAGGGCTTGATGATGCTCTGGATAGGAGGTTACAGTGCGCTTCATCCTCAGCCTACCATTATCCCTGCCAGCTACGTTTCCATCATCGCCGTCTACCTCTACGCTGCCTTCTATGGCGTCGGATACGGACCAGTCCCATGGGTCATCGCAGGCGAAGTGTCGCCTAACCACGTGCGAACGGCTGCCATGTCACTCGCTGTGGGCGTCAATTGGCTTTTCTCGTTCACGATCTCACGCATCACGCCGAATATGTTGGAGAGTATCACGTATGGGACGTTCTTGCTGTTTGGGGTGTGTTGTATGTTGATGACGGTGTGGGTGTACTTTTTCTTGCCGGAGACGAAGGGGATTGCGTTGGAGGATATTCGATTGTTGTATGAGAATGATCTGATCGTGAGGTCGATTCAGGATGCACCTGGTGGAAGGATGTTTTTGGGTGGAAGACGGGCGACGTCGGTGGAGGAACTCAAGAAGGCTGCTGGTCCGGGTGTGGAGACGATTCAGAGCGTGCAGGAAACGGATGAAAAGGATTCCGAGGAGAGGGTAGAGAACGTACAAACTGTTTAATCTTATCGCTTGGCATGTCTGAATACAAATGTACTATTATACGTTTAGTCTTACTAACTAACTGCTGTATAGGCATGAATATTGCCTTCTGACTTCTATGTCAACCTTCTGAGTCATGATGCCCTTGATCCACTGCGAGAACCTGGCTGTATACAGCATCTTTCCCTTCGTCTCTACCTCTCCATTCCGGTGAAAACCAGACAAGTTTCTTACACTTTCCGAGTCAACTTCGTTCCTAGTAATATCGCAGACCATGTCTTCGTATCTACGGAGCTGGTTCACGCTCGACGCCACAACTCCACCCCCCGTAGCAAAAGATGCATCAACCCAACCGACTCAACCATCCATGCCAGGACTATTTGTAGAAGAGGAGGAAGATGATGGATCAAGTACAGCAGGAGAAGACGACATTCCACCTGCCTTCCCCGCTATGAACAGTGCCCAACGCGCCGCCTCCACTTCCACGTCGGCCGCAGCTCCTACTGCTGGCGGATCTAGCACCATTCCTAAGATATTGAACGATGACGCATTGATGCCCCCACCACCTATTCCTGGCCTTGCCAGTCGACAACCAGGCGCTGCACTGTTGAAACCACAGACCGCATCATCGTCGCTACTTTCACCCATGGCTACCACGGAGCGGCCGAAGAAGCCCTCGAGGAAGGTTGCGCTGGCACCTGGATATGGTCCGTTGGATTGGGCGAATTTAAAGTCTTCTGGGCAAGATCTTAGGGTACGTTCTTCTCCCGCGAACGGGCCGCACGGTTTCCCCTGATGTCGCTTAGGGCGTGGAGACATTGCTGCGCATACCACCTTCGGTACTAAAGATGCACAATAAGAAGGAAGACGCATGGACGGCCATCAACGGCAAGGTGTACAACATTACGCCGTATCTGCCTTACCACCCCGGTGGGGAGAAGGAGCTCATGCGGGTAGCCGGGAGGGATGGAACGAAACTATTCTGTGAGATTCCGATGTCCTGACTGATATCCGACGGAGGTTTGCTGAGACCACATGTTCAAGCCCTTACGCATGCGTGGGTGAATGTGGACTTTATGCTGGACTCTTGCGTAGTCGGGTTCCTCGTATCGGAGTCGTACGCATCGTAGAACTCCAGGCCTATGACATATGGGCCATCAATACTAACGACATGGACGATCATGTTAGAGCTCAGATTGACGTTTTTCATTTCGGACCTGACAGTTTCTTGGCGGCCAGCAGTGTGCTTCTGGAAGCCTGAGGAATACAGTATGTTGGAGAAAGAGCGCGAGTGGATTGCGCCAAATACCCAGACATGACGCAAGTGTCTCTCACACTTTCGTCACATGCTGGACCCGTGTAGCAGTCCAGCCGGGCAAGTGTAGTAGGCAGTTTGACTACAGATTTCCCTCTTTATGCTGTCGAACCTGGGCCTGGGCCTGAAGGTTGATCGGGCTTGAAGCTGACAAGCATGAGCACTCCGAATAATGTCGTGGAGATTCAGACTCTAAGGGCTGTTTCGTTGAACGTGCTCTGCAGCGAGAGCAAGGCCCAGAAAGGAAAGTGTTCAAGAATATTGCACCACATGTTCATCCCCCTCTCGACTTTTGCGCCATTTCCCCTTTGATTGTCGTAAGTGTGAGGCGTGTGACAAGATCTTCCCAGAGCAAAGAAACGCTATAAAACACCCTGATGATACTACTATCAAGGGATCACATCTCTCTTTCCCTTTTGAAACGAGATGGCTCCTGTCGCAACCAACGAGAATGGCAACGGTCATGTTGACCGCGTTGCTGAACTGAAGAAACAGGTCCAAGATGAGTCCAAGCTCTTCAACCCATTCTACTCCCCTACCGCCGACTCTGCCGTGGATGACTCGACCTACAAGTATGCCGCATACAAGGTGAGCAACAATGATATCAGACGTGGAGCATAGACCTAAGATCTTGACACAGCCATACTTCCCCGTCGTCGACTGGGAGCCTCTAACCGAGATCGACGTCACTGACCGTGGCCATTCTGCTGACCCAGAGAAGAGGGCTCTGTTCAGTGCTGCCACAAAGGTCAAGAACTTGACGCCAGCCATCGGAACTGAAATCCTAGGAATCGATTTAAGACAGCTCACCTCTGCCCAGAAAGACGAACTGTCGGTCCCTCCACTGTGGTCTCGGAATAGCTGACTGACAATCACTCGATAGTGCTCTACTGGTTGCTGAGAGAGGTGTCGTCTGTATGTCTCGTCCTTATACTGCTTCTTATCAAATGCTGAGCGCACAGCAGTCTTCAGGGACCAAGAATTGAACATTCGCGAGCAGCTTGACATTGCAAGACATTTTGGTCCCCTCCACAAGCATGCAACGACCCCGATTCCCAAGGAGTCCGGTCATGAGGAGGTTCACGGTCAGTCCAAGTATGATTATTGTGCGGATTAAATCTGATCACCTCAATAGTCGTCTACAACGATTCTGCCCGCCGTCCAGATGCATCCGCTTTCTCGAAGTTGGAGCTCTGGCACAGTGATGTAACTTACGAGATCCAACCCCCAAGCACAACCTCGCTCAAGGTTATCACCTGCCCGGAATATGGCGGCGACACACTCTGGAGTTCGGGGTAGGCCAACGGTTTTTGAGATGAAATTATAATACTGACAAAGCCATGTACACACCTAGATATGCACTCTATTCGTCTCTCAGCCCAGGCATGCAAACCTACCTTGAAGGCCTGACTGCTCTCCACAGTGCTGTCGCTCAAGCTGAGGGTTCACGCGCTGCCGGACTTCACGTCCGCCGCGAGCCCATAGAGACCGTCCACCCCGTCGTCCGTGTTCACCCCGTTACCGGCTGGAAGAGTGTCTACGTCAACCCAGGATTCACCCGTCGCATCATCGGGCTTCCAAAGGCCGAATCGGATGCCATCTTGAACTTCCTCTTCCATCAAGTCACCAGCAATGTCGACTTCCAGGTGCGCTTCCACTGGGAACCCAACTCGATCGCCTTCTGGGATAACAGAGTAAGTGTTCGAACGCGTCATGTGGGAAGTGAGAGATGGCTTATCGTGAGTAGATCGTGACGCACACCGCTACGTTCGACTTCTGGCCTCAAAGGCGTCATGCTCTCAGGGCAACACCTCATGGAGAGAGACCGGAGTCTGTCGAAGATTACGAACGCCGAACTGGGAAGGTTGCGAAGGACCGTCAGATTGAGATCTGGAAGCTACAAGGCATCGAGCCCCCTCAAATCAAAAAGGGTGCATCACGGGCACGTGGGTATAACGATTAGACGGATGTAAATTACCACAAGATCGTCATGTATCTGAATCATACTCGAACAACTAGCCCGCAGACGTTCTGCATGCAATATGTAAATGTTGAATAGTACCTGCACTTGTGTTGTGTAAGTTTCCTTGGAGTTTGCAGAGCCATAATTGCAACATGCCGCATCGAACTCCACCTTGGTTGCTCTCAGGAGCAAACCATTAAACCGTTCGAGCCTCCAATCGCACTCTCAAAGTCCCTGCCATGCCGCGCAAGCCGTACCAAAACCCCTGTCATCTCGAAGGACAGCTTCCCTTAGCTGTGACTGAGGGTATACTCCAATAATTTCGGTTTCAGGCTTAGTGGAGCATAGGAATCGATCAAGCCAGCGACGATGCAGAGCATGTGCTGACATTCTGACTGATTAGCAAGGCTGCAACGAAGGTATTTTTGAATGTCACGGTGTTATGTGCGTGATACAGAATGGACATTACCGCAGTGTATAATAGCCCAGGGAGTACACGAACGATAGTTCTGTGGCATGTGTAGGGGATAGGAGTGAGGTGGAGGCTGTGGTGTGGATGAAACACGGTTGCCCGGGCACGGGGTAGCGAGTGTCTATGGGACGAGCTGCCAGTGGGTCCGACAGATCATTGATCTGAGGGGGGGTGAGATTAGGCTTTCAGAGCATGGAACCCTTCATGACCCCAACGAATCTATCAACGCGTAATTGCGTCATTCCCCGAAGGCCCAGAGTTGTCGGAACCTCGAATGATGGGATCAAACACTAAGCACCCATGAGCAAGTCGCAACAGGCCTTTCCCGTCACGAAGAACCGCATCTTTCTGTTCATAAGTGAGAGTATCGTCCGATAGCTTGGACTTTTAGAGAGCAGCGAAGTCGCGCAATGTCCGTGGGGATTCTTTTAATGGATCCGACGATCTGGCAGAGTTTGTAGACGAACGTCCGCCACCCACCGCTCTCTCGAACATGAGGGTGGCTCTAGCCAGATGCAAATAATCTTTGGAGTCTCTTTCGAGAGCCCGAAAACTTGCGTTCGTTTTGATAATCTTCTGATTTTCCAACCAAACAGCAAAGTCAATTGATATTGCTATAGGTTCCTGCAATGAAGGTAGGCTTCAGAAAGCCAAGAAAAGAGGACTTCCTGCACCTCCAGGACAGAAGCCATTTCGCGTTGCCGCAGTTTCGATGCCTTTGGGCGCATTGAGCTTACCATTTGTTCCAATGGGCTCGGACGGGGTCGGGGTCGAGCGAGCAATAGTGGTTCTGGAAATGACTTTCGATGCAAACATTAGGTTGAATTCAAAAAAAAAAAAAAGTCTGAAAACTTACAGAACCGGATCTACATATACGTGAGCTGTGGTCCCTATCAAGAGGAATTGTGAACAACAATCAGTTGCAGGTATGGAGTCGAACAAGAACACTGCAGTTTTCGGTTCTCGCTCGCCTTCGCTGATGTTGTTGCAAGGCACTGAGTGTATTACGGTAGCCAATACGATTTCGGCGGGCACGAAATATAACACCCGCTGGCACAATGACAGACCGGATCAGAAAGATTCAGGATGAGTCCTATGTCAAGCACCAAGCGAGTGGAGAAAGTGATTAGATGAATGTAAACTACCACGAGATTAATGTGTAGCACTACAATTGCTGGCAGGATGAATACAAAAACCAGTAGTTCAACCTGGCCCAGACTGAGGTTCGTAATTTCCCCGAACAGCACGATCAAATTCCAAACAACGATGGGCGAGCTGTAGCAGCCTTGTACCATCACGAAGAATGGCCTCCTCCAGTTTTTTGCAGAGGTTACTTGCCTGTATCTTGGACACAATCAAATCGGAAAATTCAGGCAAGGTTTGTGCGTGATCTTTCAGCGAATTTGCTCTGACGAGGGGGCCCACTGCACTGTCAGGCCTAGGCTGATCAGCATGCACAGCCTTCTCAAACACCAATGTGGTGTAGGAAAGTTCTGTCATCCCTTTCAACGGCACAAAGGATGGCATCACTTTGGGCAAGCTTCTGCTCCTCCAACCATAGGGAAAAGGCGAGGAACGTTGCTACGAATTCTTGCTACGGGCCAAACCGAACCATAAGTTCAACAAAGGGAAGGGAGGACTTCAAGTTTCACACACATGAAGTAGAGCAACCCCGACTGCAGCCTGAGGTGGTGTTGAACAGTTCACTGACAGGGGCTTGGGTGGTGGTTAAGTTAAAGCACTGTAGGCAAGAAAACGACATTTGTCACGGTAGGAAACTTTAGCACGGACTGATGGAACTCTGGCGGCCAGGCTATTGACACTAGTTCCAGCGCCGGTCTTGCGCGATGAAGTTCTGTTCCTGTCAGGAGGCATTATAACACAAGCAATATTGAGACTCGAAGTTAGAGATCAAAGGGGAGATAATCCATGGATTGCAGATATCTGCTGACGTCACGGCGTAATTCCAGAAAAGTTGGAACGATCGTCTTCCAGCTTAAGGGGCTACATAAACAACCAGAAGTGGTCCATGAAGGGCTGTGCCGTCGTAAGTTCTATTGTACACATGTGTATGACATGGGACAATACGCCAACAATCATCTTCTCCTGCAGCATTTTCCATGATAGCCTGGTGTCAACTGATTGGATGCTTCAAAGGATTACACAACATCGTTTCTCGATTTCTACCCTTTCCTGTGCGATATGCCAGAACAAGGTCACGACCTTCGACGGTCTCCTGGAATAGGGCATCTGAAAACCCTGGGCCCTTAGGACTGTTCTAGTCACATCCTGGGCTTCCCCAACAGATGCACAGAATAACGACGGGTCTGCGACCCTCATGTTCGAATGTGCCACCGTGGTGAGAGTTACTAGTGCGGCTCAAAACTGAACGGACTTGCTGATTATTATACAGGCTACAGTGTCGTGTGACACGGCGCTGATGCAAATTATGTGATCACGCGGTGTGGTGCGGTGTAGTGCGCCCTGGCGTGGCGTACGGTGCAAGTTCATGCAACTTTGAGCTGCACTAATGAGGACTGTCCTGCACTGGGGATCCCGTACTGGGGTGATCCTATAAGACCTACAGCCGTTCACCCCCCTAACCCCGTCACATCCCTCCGTCGCGTCTACTCATTATTCCGTGACCATGAACTTCACTTTGAATGGCAGGCGCCGACCTGCAAGGCATACCACTGCATCAGCCACTGGCACACAAACAAGCAGACAGTCACCATCGCAGTCTTCAGGAGATGACCCTTGGGAAGATCTCGACATCTCCTCCACGGAATATGCACGTATGCGCAAGGAATTGATGCAGCTCATCAACGACTTACGTTCCATGGGGTAAGTAGACCATCACCACAATTTGCCGTATTATTGATTGTTTCCAGTGCCGAAACGTTCATTGATCTTCCCTCCATCGTCGTTATCGGTGGGCAGTCCGGTATGTGTCGAATCTGCGTTGACTGGTTGATTCTCGAGCTCAACTAGTTTCGCCTTATCAGCCGGAAAGAGCTCTCTTGTGGAAGCAGT
>JBBPJZ010001005.1:0-10907 GCA_038089015.1 Chalciporus aff. trinitensis
GAATTCAATAGAACGACGCATGATGATTCTCCGAGAATGGGATGATTATACCAACATCGAACCAACATGGGAGCCACAATTGAGATAGTCACGAAGGTTATTCCGAAGGGTGGAGACACAACTGATTGGTGAGAACTGTGATACGAATCGTGGAGCGGTTTCAAGTTGTACATCAGGTCCTGGACACGGATCAGTGAAAGACATAGCACTGTTTGGGTCGCCCTCTACACGCTGTGAACTTCAAGTTGGAGCACAAATACTTTGTTCCCACGGCCGGTCCGACCGACCTGGGTGGGACTTTGGCGTCAACTTCGCGGATGGACTTCATAACTCCACTAGTGTGCATGAAAAGACTCGAAAAATCGTACTATATATAGTTGCGTTTATCCCTTGGTAGTAGTTTGACTGTTAATCCCATACGATACAAATTTTCCACAGAGACACATCGATGGCGGAGCAAAATCCGAGCTGGGTAATTGTGAAGAGAGACGAGAAACACCTAAGACGAATAGCTCAGCAAGCCGTGCACGAGGGGAATGTCTTGTTAGAAAACCTGAACCACTCACTGCAGGTCAAAAAAACAAGGCGAGCGACCTAGAGCCTGCGCGAGTGTCAGGACAATGTACGTAATCTATGTAGGGTGTCATTTGCAGCTCACCTGAGTTGTTCCAGGGATTGTCAATCCCCCTCCGCCAACTCGAACCTACGTCTCTTTGCAGGATGGGAATCATGATCATCCACATCGTTGGGGAGAATCCTGGAACATTGCAGATTCGTAAATGGAATCTGCAGGTTCCCCTGTTGACCTTTGTGCAGCACAAGAATAGCGATCACGGCTCGCATCGAGGGTCCCCAGTATCTTGGAACGGTATGGTTCTGAATATAGCTGCTTGGTAAGATCGGATGTAGTGCGCCCATCGTCGGAGACGGAATTCACATCTGCACCCCGATCGACCAGGGAAGAGATGATCTGGGGCGTTGAGGGTCGTTCCAACGCAATAAGGAGAGTATCGAAAGGGAGGGGTGCTTGGAGAGAAAGCACGTAATCGACGACGGATGTGTATCCTCTGTCCATCGCGCAACGAATGAAGGTTTTGCCATTTGAATCGAGTTGACATGTGTCACATCCCCCGCTAACAAGGATTTTGACGATCTCCAGGCAGTCTTGTTCCCCGGAGTGCTTCACAGCGAGATGAAGCGCCGTATCACCGGCGGTTGCGACAGGGTCCACATCAACACCACCCTCGATGACCCCTGTCCACCCATCTTCTGCAACGGCGTGCACGTTGGCACCACTCTCAACCAGAACACGAACCATCCGGGGAGCCGCTCGCTGCTGGAGAGTAAAAAGTAGGATATCGGAGGGGAGGATATAACGGGGGAGTAGGGATCCAACTAACGAGGCATACCCCGAGCAAATTGCACGGCGGAGGAATGGTCCATTGTGCCCAACCTTGGCACCAGCATCAGCGAGAATTTTTATTATTTCCAGACAGTCTTCCTCTGCATATTCCAGAGCAAGATCAAGAGTTGTCAGCTTGTCCTCCGTAGTGGCGTGCAGATCTGCTCCGTGCTGAACCAGAAGCCGGATAACCGGAGCCCTCGATTTGTGTTGTAGAGAGGTGAGCAGAATGTTGGACGTGATCGGGGCGTTCTGGGGGAGTAGGTATTCCAAGAGTGACTGTCGATCTAAGAGCCGGTATGGAGAGCATATCAGTACTTCGATGAGAGTCGTATTATCCCCAACACTTGCTCCAGCTTCTACGAGACATCTGACTGCTTCCAAGCACACTTCCTCCCTGCGAAAGCGATATGCCTCGATAGCAAGATGAAGTACAGTGTGCCCGTCGTCTGCAACGACTTGGAGATCCGCTTGTTTCCGAACAAGCAAACGGATCATCCGTAGACTTGCTCGCCCTTCGAGAGCAGTAAGCAGAATGTTCGGCGGGAGTGGTAGGCCCAGCTCGAGTAGGTACTCCACAACAGAGGTATGCCCAGACTGAACTGCAACCTCCATGATGGTTGTATCGCCTCCAACACTTGCTCCGGCGTCAAGGAGACACCTGACTGCTTCCAGACACTCTCCCTCCCTGCCGGGGCCAAATGCCTTGACAGCAAGATGAAGTACGGCATGTCCATCATCTGTAACGACTTGGAGATCCACATGTTTCCGCACAAGAAAATGGATCATCCATAGACGCGCTCCTCCTTGGAGAGCAGTAAGTAGAACGTTCGATGGGAGCGGTAGGCCCTGCTCGAGTAGGTACTCCACAATGGAGGTATGCCCAGACCGAACTGCAACCTCCATGATGGCTGCATCGCCACCAACACTTGCTCCGGCGTCAACGAGACACCTGACTGCGTTCAGACACTCTCCCTCTCCGTCGGAGTCATATGCCTCGATAGCAAGATGAAGTATGGTGTGCCCATCGTCTGTAACGACTTGGAGGTCCACGTGTTTCTGAACAAGAAAACGGATCATTGCTAGAGTCGCTCGTCCTTCGAGAACAGTAAGCAGAATGTTCGATGGAAGTGATAGGCCCTGCTCGAGTAGGTACTCCGTGACGGAGGTATAGCTAGATCGAATGGCAACCCCTATGAGAGTCGTATCATCCCTAACGTTTGCTCCGGCGTCGACGAGAAATCTGACTGCTTCCAAACACCGCTCCTCCCCTTCGAAGCGAAATGCCTTAATAGCAACATGAAGTACGATGTGTCCATTGCCTGTAACAGCATGCACGTCCGCGCCACACTGAATCAAACAACGGATTGTCTCTAGGGTAAGGCCCCCTTCTTTGAGAACAAGAAGTAGAATGTTGGATGGAAATCGTACGCCGTGCTCGAATATATATTCCACGACCGAAGTATATCCAAGCCTGCAAGCGGCCAGAAAGAGTCTTGCTCCGTTTCGAAAGCTCGCCTTTGCCTCGACGAGGACCTTGACGACCTCCAGTTGCTCTTCTTCCGAATAGGATTCAGATGTGATGACTTGAAGAAGGGCAGTCTTTTCGCCCTCGTCAACGAAGTGTACATCAGCACCTCTCGCGATGAGCAGCTGTATCATTTGTGGGCTCGAGGGTTGTTGTATGGCAAAGGAAAGAATATCAGGAGGGAGTAGAATGCCAATATCCAGAAGATATTCTGTGACAGAGACATATCCGGCATGAATTGCAGCATGGATCAGAGTACCACGTCTCCGATTGCGTGCTCGAGGATCGCACTTGGCTTCGATGAGGATCTTGATAGTCTCTAGACAGTCTCGTTCAGAGTATGACCCCATCGCAAGATGAAGCGCCGCGTCTCCACTACGCCTAGCTCCGCGGACGTCCACTCCCTTGTCAATGAGAAAACGGATCATCGATGCTGTCGAGGCGGACTCCAGTCCAGCACGAAGAATGTCGAATGGGAGCGAGGGAGGTGCGGTGTCGAGCGACAGGAGGAATTCGACTATGGAAGTGTGTCCGTGCCTCACTGCCATGTGTAATGGTGTTTCACCACGGTGGTTGCTCGCCCAAGGGTCACATTTGGCCCAAACGAGAAGTTTAGTGGCTTCCGAACTTCTTTCCTCCGAGAGGGATGACATCACGAGATGGAGGCCTGTATCGCCTGAAGGTGAAGCGGTATGAACATCGACTCCTTGACGGATCAGGAAACGAAGAATCGATGTTCTTCGAGGGGCATCGCTGACGGCAGCAACAAGGAAAATGTGGGGAGGTGGTTGTACATGTGGGGAAAGCAAATGCTCTAGCACGGAGACATGGCCTGCGTATGTTGCTCGTTCCAGGAGCTCGGGCCCAAATGAACCAGTGAGAGAAACGTCACATCCAACGCGAACCAGCTGCTGTGCAATCACGACGTGGTCTTTCTCTGTTGCTTCTGGATCACCACCACCTGGCCTTCCACTGCTGAACATCCCTCGGTATACCTTCCCGTCCCTGACGTTGGTCACTGCCCACTCTACGAACTGGGGCGTCTGAACGAGTCTTGCGAGGACGTGAGTGCTACACCAGGGCATACAAGTTGCTTGCTCGAGGAGCAACGATGGAAGGGTGCAGCCCGCGCGTAAAAAGGTGTCCACCAGCTCATAGTTGTTACATCCGACAGCAATCTCCAGGGGCGACACCTCTTGAGTGTCGTCAAGAACCAGCCCGCGAACGTCAACATGGGTAATGGGGAGTCGTGACAACAATGACAGCGCATAGCGGGTCTTCCGGAGCTCGACAGCGTATACAAGAGGGTTTATCCTGTGCCATTGATAAGAGCGAAGGTGTTTTGCGAGGAATGGAAGGGATGTGTCAAACAGCGCTTCCGGAGCGTAAGCAGTCAAGAAGTAAAGCACTAAATCGTGCTTCGAAGACGGCCATTTGGGTCCGACGTACGGCCATCGTAGCTGTTCTTCTCGCAACTCGCATAGCCGATCCCATTCCAACGGATGCCGTAGAATGTCTAATTGGAGATTCATCAGCGCCTTGAATAGGGGGACAGATCCTCCGTTGATGTGAGAAAGGTGATCGAAGCCGGATGAAAATACGTAAGGGAGCATCGCCCATGTTTCCGATCCAGCCTGTGAAGCCCTGCGGCATTCTGGTGGGGAGAGGTAAAGAGATATATAGGAGATGCAAAACTGCGCGATCCAGGCGTGACCATCCTGTGGTCTGATACGATATGACATCAACGATGGGGTAACTGATCCTATCAAGTACTCCTGTAGACGCCAGTCAATTATATAATTGGAGCAGAGGCAGCCACTCAAGCTTACCTTGACGCTAAAGTGCGAGAGCGTGATGATATTCATTTCCTTGCCATGTATCGCTAAGCTTGACAACGCATCCAATAACGCAGGTAGAGTCATCGGTCCAGCTTCTTCATCAAGCTTTTGCTGTTCCACCCCGATGGAAAGAGCTTCCTTTAGTTGAGAGAATTGCAAGGGCTGGAGGGATAGTACGAGCCAAACCAAAGCCCGCCGAGCCAATGCAGCTCCAAATGGGTTTTCATCGATAGCGCGGAGAATTCGAGCGTATGTCTCCTCGAGGCCGATTGGGAGGCTGCTCAGAGTGTCCCAGATATTCCGCATGGTTCTACACTCGTTTAGGACGTCAATTTGGCACCGTACCCATCTGAACCTAGATGACGGGAGACATAAGCATCGATTCGAGCGTACATACTGTCGGTTCTTACATGCCGTCCGCTTTGCGATTCAGTATCGCACAGATCACCTTCCTTACCCCATCATCTAGTAGTCTCAAGTGTCGGCTGGATTTAACGGATTCGCCGATGTATGAATCGATATCGGTCGCGAGCCCCTTCAAATTGTCAGTGTCCTCGAGTGACAAATATAGGAGGTTCTGGAAGTAATCCTTGATGATCTGGAGTGGGCGCCCCGTGACAAATAGCCGCACTCCATCCTTGGTCCACGCGACAAGACACTTCAAAAGCATCTCGAGGTCGGTACATTCGTCCAACGCATCAATGACCACGATAGGACTTGATTCGACGTATTTCGTAGCGCGAGAAAAAAAGCCGGAAATATCTTTCGTATCGGTGAGTGATAGACTGCCATTCCGTTTCTCCTCGATGACGGCCTTGAGCAGGTCTCCAGGGACGACACCGCAGTCACTGAGGTGGCGTAGAAGCTGCGATAGGAGGGACCGCATAACCTCCGCTGCACTCGTAGCGCGTTGATCCGCGAAATCACAGTAGAAGAAGAGAAGCACTTCGTTGTCTTCCAAGGAGCCTTTGAGAGCTTCGATGGTCGATGCACTACTTGGGTCAGTACCAACTTGGAGTGCACAAAAAGAAGGGAACCCACGCTAAGACGGACTTGCCCGCTCCAGCTACCAGCATAACGTGAGATACATACGGGACACTCTCTCAAGTGAAGGATCACGAACCTTTGCCGCTTAACCATAGAAACGGCTTCTCGCCACACCTCCACTCCTTGTATGCATTCGTCAACGGAAGCCATGTGCACGTGTCAGGTTGGCGTAGGCAGAAAGTGAGTTTGTGTTTTCTTTGGCAGTTCCATCCGTCGAGCCAGCTCAAAACGTCCTCCAGTTTTTGCCCTAGTTACAGTGGTCAGGATATCCACGTGTGATCGTGATGTACGCACTGTCTTGTTTTGTCACTGTGTGCGTGCCCGCAGAGAGCAATGCATCCCGCGATGTGCCAGATGGTATACCGTTCTCGGGCGATATGTTGCTCGCAGTTACATTGCTAAGACATGAGGTTAGCTCCATCAACCAATGCGTCACGGAACTGACCTGGTGGTTGTAGATGTTCCCTGAGCGACATCTGATGCACCATTATCAGTCGCAAGTGTATCGGCCCTGCTCGACTGCAACAGTGTTGACTGCTGGATCAGCGTTTGTGGATTCCTTGGTCGAAGAGTCATACAGAGATTCCTCAAGTCGCCGAGTTACTCACCAGATATTCATTGTAAGCAGGTAGTCAAAATGAGCCCCGTGCTGCTTGAAGAAATCGACAATTTCCTGGGTTTCGCTGTCTGCGGATGGAACGTCAGGCATCTGTTGAGCGCCCTTGACTGTATCCTCCAGCATCTCCAATGCGAATAGGCCATCCTTCGGCCCCTTGCTAGATAGCCAGGCTGAAAGGCGGGTATCGAGGGTATAATCAAGCGAAGACGAGGCTCGGTCGAGAGTTTGCCAGACAGTGTGGGATGCAGATGCAACCATCTGTAACCCAAGACGGCAGAGTGCGATATCATCGTGGATGTTCACAATGCCAGCCCCAGCGCTCGTATATCGTGTGAGCGAATCACTGGTTTGACGGGCGGTAGACTCGATTTTGCGCAGGGTAAACTTCTCGGATCTGGATCGGTTCATGTATTAGAGGATTTCGTTGGAATCAAACTGGAGACGTCCGGTTGCCGGTGGAAAGTAGAACGGGGGGCTGAAATAAAGGTCGGTACTAGGTAGTTGGTCAGATTGCTACAGCAATGATTCAGAATAAGAGAACCCGAGCTAACCCACGCTCCTTCCCAGCGGAAGTTTCGAGGTGGGGCCCATCCTAGTACAAGCGTAGTGAAGTGAAGGGATTGAATCCTAATACACCAGATTTGGCACTATTTCAAACCCCGCGATAATTAAGATACTAGTAAACATAATGTACATTGTACAGCCATAGGTCCAAATATTGTATGTCATCGATCACACTCAAGGCTGTGATACACTAGTTCTGCTTTCGGTGACCATCTCTGGTGTTGAGAATGCCCGCTCAAACGATCCCATCACACAGTGAAATTCGCGTATGAACACAAGAGAAATTTGGTTGGTAGCCTTGCCTGTGGCAGATCGAAGTCACTCAGGCAGTTCTTCGGGGTGACCATTGACTGTTGACATTGACATCATGCCCGGTACACCGCTCGATCCTAGCACGAGAACAAAATTTAGGGCATCAGCACAAGTCCTCAACTTCCCGAAAGATGACTGATGGAAGGTACTATGTGTGAGGATTGCGGCGATGCGATGAAATGATGAAACCAGCGTTCACTCACCATCATCAAATTCTGAATGCCCTTCAAACTATACGCCACACTCGGCCATTGATCATTGATCATTCTCCGTTCCAAGTGTTGTCCTTCCGTGAGCGTAATGTGGAAATCCCACGACGTCCTCGGTGTTAAGTTCATTATGATGGCGCGACTGCGGAGCTGATGCCTTCTGATCACGATGGTGTTGCTACTGGCCCATTTGAATTAACACGTATTGATAGAGCCGAGACCCTCGGGGAGGCCAAGTCCGAGATCACACAGATCTCCTCCAGGCGCAGTTCGAAGATATCAATTGGCGATATATCAGGAAGAAAGGGCAACAAACGAGGCCGTGGAAAATAATATTCTTATAATCAGTTACAAAAGTTTTCGAAGTGATCCTCAGGCTGTTGTGCCCCCTGACAAATATTGATGGCAGTTGATATCGACCAAACCTCAAGGCCTCATGGACGACACAACTGATACTTGGGGTGAGATAAGCGGTGTCGCTTAGGTGAAATAGCCGTGAGTCCCCGGAGTCGCTTCTATACAAAGTGTCGTTACCTTGCTGGTACCTTGCAATCGTTGATCAGTAACCCCCCAACTCGAGTGATACTAGGGTCCACAATTCTCAGATGACCCTCCCTGGGGCCAAGGAGGCATTTCCTTAGGTGGTCCGGGGTATGGTATCAACGACGCACAATAAAGTGAGGGCCGAAACTCAAAATTCTCTGCGCTATTATTTTCACACTATCTGTTTTACTCTCGGTCAACGCCATGTCTTCGCAGGTGCTCACCCCTGCGCTTGAGCTACTGGATAACAACTTAGCGGGTATGAATATTTACTGCTCCGTTTAGTCGTCCTCTAACAAAGCTAGCTCAGTCGCAATCATTGCTGCTGCTGCTTATGACTATAGTAAGTGTTGCTCTCCATCTGGTGGTATATTTCGTTGCATGGCCGCCCATTTTTCAGTCCTCATGATCCCGAAAGAGGTACTGTAACAATCCGTGAATTTCCTTGATCATTTCATGCATTGACTTGCTTCATAGGTTGACTATATTTGGGTCAGTGACGGGCATCTTTCCTATGGTCATGTTCATGTTTGAGTAAGATGTAGAGCCAACCGTGGTCCATCATATCCATTGCATATATCCTGGTACGTTGCCGAACATCCTTGATCTGTGTATTATAAATTGAAGGGGAAGATAGGTTCGATATTGTGGTCTCATTCACATATTGTGAGTATGATACACTTGCTATAGTTTAATTTGGCATTCTGATATTCATGTTATCTACAAGATGTTCTGCGTTGTGTATGTCCTAAGCTTGTGGCGTGGACTGGTTCTAACTTGTTCATCACATTATACAGGGGGGACTACCATGATTAACAGCCCTTTCATTGTGAGGATTTTCAATTCTTTTTGTGTCACCTTATCGCTGAGAAACCCACTGATGTTGAACAATCACAGACGTATGCACCATTTCCTCTATAAATATGCTTTCTGACGAGTCAACTAGATGTGAGTGTTCTCATCATGCTATTTTGGTGTTCGACTCATTTGCTTTGTTTTCAGGCGATGGGCTCTGGGTGGTGGAGGTGTGGTCCTTTCTTCTTTTTCTTACTGCTGCCGACTGTGAGCATGACATTCATTCCTCACTGATTAGATCTGAGGGTGATCACAGTGCCTATGGTCCTCCGTGTGTATGCCATGTATGGGCGCTCGAAGATGGTTCTAGCACCTCTCCTCATGCTCTACATCATGGTGGTGATCATTTCGGTCATATGTGCGGTAACATTTTCCGTTCCAAAATACGTATCAGGTATGTGGAACTTTGATCTCTGAGATTGATAACTGCCATACACGTTCGTAGTGAGCAGCGTTCCCTGGTTTGGTGTTACATATTGCACCAATCTGCCCCTTCCCTCGGTCATCCCCGTGGATCTGGCTGCTGTCATCATCGTTCTCATCCAAAGTGCTCTATTGTGCATTTTAGCTGTTGTCAAATTTGTACAGGAGTTGGTTTCAATGTACAGAGTCACGAACCAATGGCAACCAAACCGGTATATGACCCTGCTTACCAGAGAGGGCATACTTTACTTCATTTTGTAAGCTCTGCGATAGCGATTTTAAACTTTGTCGAGCTAACAGTGTCTCTTCATGATAGGATGTGCATTGTTCAGGTACTCGTTTTGGTCGAGGTGACAAGCATTCTTCCGATACGAGAACTACTGGCGATGAATTTCATCAACCTGGTCCCTGTATTTATGCTACCCCCTCGTTTTATCCTGAACGTGAGGGGGTTGTACGCCGGTGATGCCAAGAGGGGTCCCTGCGTCACGGGAATCGACACAGGGTTTGGCCTGTCGTCGAGTCCGGGCCCAATTGTGTTTGCAGAGAACGGGCTTCGGAGCGGACAGGGAGAAGATGCCTGCGAGGTAGAAACAATGGAGCGGAGCATATAGCGTGGTGCGAGCTGCGCCAACGAATATCAATCCTTTATTTCTTGTATGATATTCCTCTACTGCTGTGTGACAGGAGTCTACCATTGGTCTGTCGCACATGCATTCACTGTCAGTTAACATTCAACTTATTCGCCGTCATCGTATCTGTCGAAGCTGTGGCTCGGACTGTGTGAACCCAAAGTTCAATGTCAGGCGAGATGGGTCACTGGTATTTGCTTCTCCCGCTCACAACTCTACCTTCGAGTCAAAAGGATGGAAAACACCGAACGACTTGCCGATAATCAAACTGTGGTGGCCTATACTCTAATCGCAAGGGGCATAAGAGTTGGCATTGAATGGTTTAGCTACAAAGGCATGATCGCGATACCCAAGGCATCACATAGTCGGACGCCCCGCGGCCCAGCATGAATGTCAAACAGAGGAACAAAAGATGACCGCTAAAAACGCGGCTGATCTCAGACTGGACTTACGAATAGGTGGGTAAGCCAAGGCTCGGGCTGATTCGAACAGCATGATGTGCCATCTGTGTTGCGTTCCCCTTCGGTGTTGTTCCAGAGAAAATTTGATCTCGAGAATATTTGGGCGAGTGAACCCAAAGACCAGGTCTAAGAATATGAAGCACTGGCAGGAGCGGGTGCTACTAATTCTGGATCCTGAAACCGCAGTACAGTGATCTGATATCATAAGATACTGCTGGTTGAATCCTGATATCAGGAGCGCTCGTTCACCTGGAGAGAATCTGCGATTGACCTTGTCCAGTGCTACACACGGTCGACCACGAGTCGGGCTAGTAGTACTACTGCACTGCTACCACAGGCGAGTACTCGGCTGAGGCAAAAGTTAACGCACGTGACAAAACGAACCGCGGTTTGGCGTCTGTTTCTCGGTTCCCTCTCTCTTTCTCGGAGACCATCTCCATCTCATCCTGTCTCTTTTTTCTCCTCCTCTACGCG
>JBBPJZ010001006.1:0-10893 GCA_038089015.1 Chalciporus aff. trinitensis
GTGACATCGGTTGTACTCATCAACTGCAGCTGTGGTGATCAAATCCAGTGTGATTGGGATTCTCTGGAGTTCGGCCAAACAAATAGTGGTGTAGATAGTCTGTTCGTAAGACTTTGGTAGCGAGAACATTAAATAATCTGTGAAATGCACATTGCTGATGCTGATGCCACTGTCGAATGAAATTACTTCGTCTTGAGTCTTGTACATCTCGTCGAAGTGTTTGCATATGTTCATGTTCCCAGAACATCCATATCACCAACTGTCACAGAAAAGAACAGAGGATGAAAGCGAGCTCTGTTATGGTGCCCTCACAAGGCGCGCTTCAATCATGGACTTAACCATTTCTTTTCGCTCTATGCTATCTTATCTAATCTCTTCAGGATCTTATCTTATGATCATATCTGATCACAGACATGTGGTATTCCAGTTTGTTGCCACAGTCGCCACCTCACTTCCACTCTATCATCATATGGACTAATTACACTCTCACGTTTCATCTCCGCTTCATCTCCGCTTCAGTTACGCCCTATGCCTTGTGTCGCCAGGCTATGCGCACAGGTTTTGCTTCTTTTCATTTCCGCTTTGTTTACGCCTTACGCCTTGTTTCACATTCCTGTGCTGCCACCTCCTGTTTCACCAGGCTATGCGCACAGCTCTCTATTTCATATTCCCTATCGTCCAATTACAAAATAACCATACATCATACCATGTACCTTTTCCCCTTATAGTCATAGTAGGGACAAACATGTACAAATAGATGTAGGACTATATAAACCCCAAGGGACTGACTGGGAAACTCCCAGTTTAGTTCACTTGGAGATTTCCTCTTCAACTGCCCTCTGCTTGCCGCTGTAGTGCCTTCACACCTTCAGCATTTACTCTGCTCATAACCTCTGGTTCTTGTGTAGACTTGATTCAATCATTTGGTTGTTTTGAGTCGTTTCATCTTCTAGGTCACTGCTGGCTATATAGCTGATTAGAAGACTCCCCTTCCCCACCCGCATTCTCCCATCTATACGCTACCAACCTTGCATTGGGTCCCGTCCGACATACCCCTAGTGGTCACTGTCATACTTACTCCCTTCGTTTGTTACAGTTGGAAGTTCACCTAAACAGCCCAAGGAAGGGTGGCGGTCGGGGTAGTGGTAGCCCCCTGATGAGAGCTTTCGCAGGCTCGAAACCACTGCCTATCCCGCCCCCTTACCTGTCACTGCATGTATCGAGCCGAGCACGGCCTCACCTATCGCGCGATCCTGATCTTCGGAGAAGGATGTCTGTCGAACATAGCAAACAGGAATGACAGCCCTTGGTGCCCTCTCTCTCGTGTGCTGACTAAGAATAAGGAAGCTCGCTGCGCTCGCGACCTTATTCCGCCATTTAGGCATTTCGGTAATGTACCTTATCTACAGAATTGCACATTAAGATTTTATGCACAAACAAAGGATTAAGCAGTGGATGGTCGTATCCCTGTGGGTTGTGCATGCAGGGTATATAGTCGACAGAGAGCACAAGTCATATGGGAGGATCTAACTTGAAAGATCATCACGACATTAAAGATGGGTGGAAGAGTCGAGAACAACCCGTCGAGGGCGTCCGATGACACAGACAATGACACTATAGAACCCACGAGGGCGATAGGCGATAGGCGATGATGATGACCAGCAGCACATGTTGTACATGCCAGACAAGCCCCGAGATAAAGTTGAACGAGTTTGAGGGGGAGTAAGCAGAGCTGAGGAGGCTGGAGATCAGGTGACAGGTTGGCGAGTTAGGGAGCCACAAGCGGTCAAGGAGCCGTGAAATGGTCAAGATGTTGAAAACAAGGCTGCTGGCGAAGAGAACATGCCGACGAAGCTCCCCAACCCTCCAGAAAGGGTTGACTACTTGAGGAGCACTACCAGCGAAGCAAATCAGATGGAAAACACTGAAGTGCGCCCAGCCACGCCGGAACTCAACCGATAGAGTCGCCAGTGCCAGGCAACACAGTCGAGAACACGAAGATGCGAGTGAAAAAAGGGGAGTGGAAGGACTAACACAGGAAGGAAAATCGCTCTCAAACAGGAGTGATAACGGTCAGTGCAAGTCAGATAATGATAAGAGCGTACCAGCAAACTCCCCGGTCCTCCACCTCCACCGAATCCATCCAAGTCGACGACGCACGATACGTGTTTCTCGAGTTTGCTGCTCAAGGAGTAGAGCAGCCATGCTAACAGCACATTGAGCACTAAGGGGGCGGATAAAAGCTGCGGGAGGGAATGTCGATGGAGAATATCGAGAAGAGGTGGCCTCTGTGGCCCCAGACGACGCAAGGACCATGCCAAACAAGCCAGAAAGACACCCAGCCGACCCAGATGGTAAAATCGAAGTCGAACGAGACAGAAGCATCACAAGTGAATTCGGACGTGTAGTGACGAACGCACCAAAACACGTCGATCAAGGAGAAGAAGCGAACATGCAAGCAATTGTCAGGAGATAAAGAACACCATCAGCATACAGCAAGCAATGGTAACGTACCAGGGTCATTCCCAGACAATTTCCCACTTCCTACCAACTGCCATGAACAATCCAAAGCCTGGACGGACTGGCAACTGGGACGCAGAGAGGATGGTTGGAGATGACAAGTCCCCTCCGCATGAAGCTGGTGGGTGCTTGCATCTGTTTATCCCTAGCTAGTTAGTATTAATCTGTTCGCAATTTGTTTCCTTTCTCCAAGCCTTTCGGACACCGTTACAAAAATCATCCACGTACGCCACACCATCCCTATCTCATGATCATCACATACTTATCCTTGACCCTATACCTTCCACAGTTTTGTCGATGTCCTCTTCATGGACGCTCTTGAATGCATGTTTCGCGTCACCATCGACTCGATATGGCACGGGCAGACCACACCGTCCACAATGTGTGTACGGAATCCGACACCGTAGCTCGTAAATTCTAGTAGTTGATCACGCACGTGTTTTGCGTCATATTCATGGAACTCTTGTTAATCAATATTTGTGTTTTTTTTTGTGATGTAGCACCCAGCGGAACATGTACCTCACCGGGGTGTGCTTGTTCCTTTCCCTTGTGCTGACTCACTGTGACGTTTTAGCAATCATTTGACCTCATTCAGCCTCAGGAAGGGTATGCAAGTTGAAGAAAGCTGTGAGTGGTGCTTCTTGTGTTATGCGTGATCCATACGTGATAAGACCCCTTCACAGACGGTAGCATATTCGAAGAACAACATCGAAGCCGCTGAGCAAATGAAGCCGATCAAAAACCTGAATGAATTGGTAGTGAGTGAGGCCAAGAACCGTGACTTCGGTTCGTGTGCTCCACCACTATCCTAACAGTAACGTATTCATGAACGTTTGACAGCAATTATGAAGGGACAAGCAGCACAGAACGCGCAGGAGTTTGATCACCTTGCTAGTACACAGTGCAACATGGAAACTGGCTAGATTTTTGACAAGTCGTCCGATTAGGATGTATCTAGTGTTGTGTTTTCTTTAGCTTGACCTTTGTTTATTATTCGTTATGGTGTTCTGTATGCAAGATCTGCCAGTCACTCGTTGGAATTGACCTGAGTTGAAAACAGAGACGAGCAGGATGCTGGTACGATCGTTTTAATTTTAAAACGTTACAAGTAGCCTGGCCTAAGATGCATGGACGGTGCAGAAAGAGAAACACGTTTTTCGTGCCACGTTTTACCCACGGCTTTCGGTGCCTTTATTTTTTCCCGGGTATTCACACGACGGACCCACTAACATCCACAGAGCTGAGCCTGCCCAAAGAGTTGCCCTCGTAGGTGAGTTCAAATCCAACCAACGTCTTCTCATTGCACAAGAGGGTTTTCTCTGATCCCTGATCTTCCAATTGACTCTATCAAGATGTTCCAGTACTATGTCTGGGCTACAGGAAGAATTCCCAGAATCCCTGCACCATGCAAACCCGATTCTCTCCATATCCGCTAGCAAAAGCCGGGTGCGGTCCGTATCGTGGCTTTCGGATGGACGGATTGTTACTGGATCGGAGGAAAAAATTGTGCAGATATGGAATTCGACAGATGGCACTCGAGACGGAAGTCCGATGGTTCACCCAAGCGCCCCCCAATATATCGTGGCCACACAAGATGGGCGTATCATTGCATACTGCTCTCAACAGAGTCATCTAACAGTATGGAGCGCACATACCCGCGAACCGCTAGGGGACCTGTTATGGGACGAAAAATATGGTCCTGTCGCTGCCGGTCTTGACTTGTCTCAGGATGGGAAGATCCTCGTTAGCGCTCATCAGAACGGCACCATCATCTGGGAGGTACTATCGGAGGCTATCCGAGTCCGATTCTACCTCGATCACGATTACGAGAACCCAGACAACTTTTGGGACCCTACGTTTAGTTTGTCTCATGACGGCAAGAGGGTCGCAGTGTGCACCGCAAATACAAGCATCATGATCTTTGATGTTGACACTGGCAGATGCATCTTAGGTCCTCTCAAATGGAACGAGACATCGATCACATCTATAATGTGGTCGCATGATGGTACCAGGCTTGTCCTCGGCTCTGGGGTTTATTTACAATGGAGGGATTCCAGCACTGGCGAGAAGATTGTTGAGCGGATGGCTTGCTCACCCGTTTCATGGGTATCAATTGGAGATCTCTCTCTCTCGCCTGATGGCAGGTGGCTCGCAACCGGGAGCGGGAATAAAGCTCTTTGTTTTTGGGACATGGCATCATGTACCTTGGTCGCCAAGACACTCGACAGCAGGGAAGTGATCAGGCAGTTAGCGTTCTCACGGACAGGAGGGCTGGTTGCATGTGGGATGACTAATGGGAAAGTCTTGGTCTGGAAAGTGCCTTGGTGGGATGGGAGCCAAGATGATGATCAGCTCGAACAGGTATTACCATGTCTTTATATCTAGTTTCATGATTAAACTTGGACATTGTAGGCTATCCATCCCCTCCTCAATGTGTGTTTGCGTCCGACTTCCCCTGTCCCTATGATCATTTCTGACATTCCATCTTTCTAGCAATCTGCAGTAGTCTCACCTGCTGGTCCCTCAAATATCCCTCGTGAGCCCGACCTTGACTCCCTGGACGTAAGTTCGGATTCACGCCAAGTTTATACCCATTGTTAACAGTCTGTAGATACACCTGGCTGCATCTCGTGCGCCCGGAGTTCCTCTTCGCAACCGTCCCAGACAACGTCCCTCCGAATGTGCTTCTCGCCCACAGGGATCCCTCCTCTCGAAGTGGTGGAACAGATTTCCCCGGCTTGTGTTCACTCGCTTACACCCAATTTATCCAACATTCGGACCACCGGTAACCCAGGTTGCTGTTCTCCGCCACATATACTCAAAACTCCCTCTCTCATAGCGTGTATACGTTGCGTCGAGGTCTACCGTGCAAACCAATGACAGCCCGCGCACGCTTCAAGTTCCTGAACAAGAATCCGACATTCCAGAGGATCTCCCTCCGATTCGAATTATCATCGAATCGCTTTCCGGAGAGAGCAACGAAGAGAACACGAGCGATACACCGGTGGATGAGCCGGTGGATAGTGGGATCGGATGTTGCGGACTACTATTGGCTCGTCGACAACCAAGAACAGGTACAACCGCAGCACGTGTACGACGAACCCCTGCTGTTGCACCATCCACCTCTTCTCGACGTCCACCTGATTCTACCAGTGCAGCTGTCGCCTCATCCACGAGTCCTGCACCCCTGGATATCTTGGAAATGTCGGCGGTTGTAGACTCCTCTGATACCCCTACAGGCTGACGTCTGGTTTTCGAGCGTGATTTTAGATTTGCACACTGTCGTTCATGTTGCAAGTTACCCCTGCATTTTCTAGATACGTTTGTCTACTATCTGCTAGTTTTCGTCGTCATTCTTGCTGTCTCCTGTGTCGCTTTCGCAGCGCTATTGAATCTCAGCCACGAGTCAATTCATCATGCATCAACCATACACTTCCTGCTTACATATCGATCTCACTCTTCAAGTTGCAGACAAATCGTTCGCCGAGTAAAAGTGACAGCGAGCGCCCCGAGTAACAGCTTGAAGATATCAGCGATCTTGGATGGCGACTATGCAGATAAGTTTACTTCAAGTAGCTTCAATAAATTCATGTGAAACAAATGGGTAATAGCCAGAAGCCTTCCTCTAACCAATGCAATGCCTCACACTCGCTATTCTCAGAATCTCCACTTGTTTCACCGTCTGTTCACGACGTCTCACCCTCACTCATGTCCGGAAAATATTCTGCACCCTCGCTATCGCTTTCGCTCTCTGCCTCTTCAATCCTGTCCCAAGCGACATCGGCAACAATATCCTTCAACATGGCCACATCCTCCTTGAATAGCTGGCGGCATTCGATAAGAGTGAGTCGAACAAGGACGAGCGGGTTCTCCCTACGGATTTAGAGGGCTCTATAGAGGTCCATGATATTACCAGCATGCTCATTAGACTCCGAGGGAGTGCGGTCGGACTGACAGCCGTGGCCCGTGGATGATCAGCTCCTCCAAAGTGGGTGCGAATGCAACGCCCGATGGTGAGTCATATCGTTCTGATGTCGCTGATGAGAGATATAAGAGAGAAAGGAGAACAAGCATCCTAAGCGGGTACTTGCATTGATTAATTGGATGTAATGCAACTATGGAAGGAGACCGAAAATGTCTTAGGAGCTGGAACATTCGTCGGTGTACGCATTGTACCCGATTGTAAGACGGGCACTGTGGAGATCTGATAGTAATGCCCTGTCATTCTTCATACACGTCGTGTATGATATCTGAACAATTTTATGGGTGGCGTTCGAAGAACTGGATCTTGAGTAGGATGTTGCAACCCTAATCCATTGACCTGCCAACGTCGGGAGTGTCGTTTTTGCGTGTGCTGAAGGCAAAGCATCTTATGCTGAGAGCCTCTACTGTTAGAGTACGATACCGGAAGATGGGCCAAAGTTGTCTGTGAAGAGCTGTTGACGGAGCAACAAGCGGAAAGGCGTCAAATCCTCGCAGTTCTGATCATGCCAGTGCGAGTCGCAAGAGATGTGGTAATCGTATATTCCGCATGTCCTGTATAGCAATCATGAAAGTTGTCTCTAGGGAATCAACAATCTCTGTCAGAAGACCCGCCACCATGATCTTGTTATTCCAACGGACAGTAAGTGATTCTATGCTGAAGAACGTGCTCGGTCTTTGATGCTGAACCAAGCGGAAAAGACTACTTCCAATCACTTCGATACGCTCGGAAGACACGCCATCCGGACCCCCTGGAGTGCCAGAAGCCGCCCTTTCACGAATACTATTCCTCGCTCTCGCTATTCTCGGAATCTCCACTTGCTTCGTTACCTCCTGCCCCGTTCTCGCCCTCCGAGCCACTCGTGTCCGGACGATATTCGCTATCACCCTCGATCCCATCCCAAATGACCTGGGCAGCCATACCCTTCAGCTTTCCCACCTCCTTTTTCAACAACCTGCGACATTCGATAAGAACGAGCCGAATGGGAGCAAGCCCATTCTCTTTCCGGGTGGCGAGGGCTTTGTGGAGGCTTGCAACGCTGCCATCGTGCTGATCGTGATTCGATGAACTGCGATCGAATTTACAGTCACGGAGGACCAGCTCCTCCAAAGTGGGTGCGAAAGGCACAGCGGAAATTTGCGGATCGGAGGTTGTCTGATCTCGTTGATGAGGGGTCAGAGAGAGAAACGAGCACAAGCAGCCTAAGCTCTTCCTTGCATCGATCACTTCGATGTACCGTAATGCTGGAAGGACAGAGAAAAGGTCTTCGAACGAAGAAGAACATTCGTTCTTGTGGATTGCAGCTCCAAGGGTGACACGGGTACTTTGAAGGCCTTCCAGAAATCCATTGAGATGTGCATCTTGAATGATATTTACGAGCTCCTGCGAGTTGCGTTTGGAGAATCGGATCTTCAGTGGGATGTTGCACCCCCAATACCAAGGCCATGAACCCAGATAATCGGGTTTGTCATTTTCTGACGCGCTGAAGGTAAGGTTTATTGTCGTCGCAGCATCAACTGTCAAGGCACGGGACGGAGGAAAATTGGATGTGAAGAATCGTTGCCGTAGGAGCGAGCGGAATGACATCCACTCGTCGTGGTGATCATAGCTTGTATTGTAAATCCTGACCTCGCACGAAGGCGAAATTTCGAGGTATAGCAGAAAATGGACGAGTCTCGAAAATGGTTCAAGAACAGCGAGTCGCAAGAGATGAGGTAATTGAATATAATTCTGTGAATTTTGAGTAACCTCGCTGGGTGACTTGGCGAGGGCGTGATCCAGCTCCAGATGCACAAGGTTCGGCATGGAAGCTAACATCACGTGAAGCTCGGTGGATGTCGGTTCGATTGGAGGATACAAGTCAGACAGTATGAGGGTTGTCAGGCTGTAGAACTTTGAAGGGCTTCGAGGTGCTTGTATAAAGCACCCGTGAAGCTGCAATTGCTGGAGAGCCGGAGTAACACCATCAAAGAGTGGGATGAGGGATGACTCGTTGGGTGGTTCGCGCCGGCCCATCATGAAAACCTCCAAGGATCGCAAGAGGGGAGCAGGGGAAGAAAACATGGGAAAAACAATCTCGACATCGTCAGGTGGAAAATCTAGCCTGAGTTCTTCGATACGTTCTGTGTGGGCCAGTAGTTCTTCGAGAATGACTAGTTCATTTGACCTCATGGGGGTCCAGTCCAAGCGGACTCTCAACTGAGCTGGTTTCGATCTAATGAGCATCTCCCGGATCCAAGGCTGTGATGCTGGAGAGATGTAGGACCACAGAGTCGGACAGTCCAACGCAGCTTCTCTCCAATGATGGCAAACATATGAAACGTTGATCCATTCCGGGACCCCGTGCATTTGTTCTCCAACCGCTTCTGACATGGACTCCGTCCAAGCCATCGTAGAGCGGGTGTCGTCTGACAGGGACTCAGAGTCATCGGTAGTTTGGTCTGAAAAATATTCCGTGCCATATGCAGTTTCGTCGATGCTGGATTCATGGTAGTGGTTCATCCGAGCCCAGTGGACGAAGATGGAAGATAGAACCTCTGACGGGAGGCGACAAGCGAGAACGGTGGAATTTCTTTGAGCGCGTAGCGAACACATTCGAATGTTGATAGAACATATTTGAGCTTGGAGTTCGCAGAGGGTCTGCTCCAACTCTGCAAGCTCTTTGTCGATCTGCGTCTGGGCATCAAATGAACTGCCGCTAGCAGGTGTTATTGCTCGGAGAGTCATCGTTGGAGCTACTACGTGTTCTGAACTGTGGGGTGTGAAGATCACTCCTCATTCTCTAAATTTAGAGAACATACAGTCGTACTTACCCCAAGCCTCAAGCTCAAGTGCGAACTGACGAGGTGGAAATGCACTGAGATGCACTGGTCTAAGCGGTTTGACGGAGGGCTCAGGGTGACTAATGCTTGCACTGCCACAATGTCGTGGTCTCCTCGGTTGAACGTCGAACAACGGCAGAATCAGCGAATTCCAAGTCTTTGCATTACTAGTATGTAGTTTTGTGCTTGTCAATCGTATCATGTCCTAGGTAGTATATCCCTTCAGTGCAAGCAACGTCTGTGCTAGAAAACCCGAATCTCTATGATGATCCTCCTGCAATTGTTCCCGTTTAGTCATCACTATCATCTAGATCTATCAATCTATCGCCCTCGCCTGCGTCGGCGTCGGCGTTCAACGCACTCTCTCCTTGAAGCATAAACGCAGGAACGGATACTCCTGAGCGTACCTTCGGTCCAGGTCGAGGACCGAGAGTAATCTCCTTCCTCGAACCCTGGACGGCGGCCAGTTCCTCTATCTACCGTACATGAGATAACGGTCAACAAGGGTGACCGATCGAGCCAGACTGAAACTCACCTTTTGCTGCACCAATACATCCTCTGCTCGTTTATGCCCCACTTTGGCCGCAGGATCAAATCCGAGATGTTTGATGACGGTAGCTGAATACGCTGGTTTCGCAGGTGCGGTCGCGGTCGTAAAGACTCCTTCCTCTGCGTCCTCGTCCTCGTCGCTTCCTTCAGCTGCTTTGCCCTTCCCTTTCCCGTTAGCCATCTTCCTCCCCAGCTTCCCGTTGTCTTTATCCTTATCTTTCCCCTTCTCTTTCTTCTCCTTCAGCATCTTCGCTGCAACCTCCCTTGCCTTCGTAACCGCCCTCATCCCTTCCTTATCCCGATCCAACAACGCCTTCAACTCCTTATCCGCATCCTGCCCAAGTCTCCGCTTCGCCTTTGACTGCGCCTCCCTGCCCAATTTCTCGGACGCGAACATCTCCCCACCAGCACCACCAACGACATGTCCTGAGACGATGTACACGGAGGAGCCACTCGTCGATGGCTCGGGCTGTAGACCCCACTGACGCGATGGATCATATTCCGGTTTCTGTTTACGTGCAACCCCAGTCGTCATACCCGACGTCCTAAACGAAAAAAAAATGCCCGCCCATTAATACACCAAATTTTCCTATCTAAGGATCAGAGGACAATTGACGACGAACCCAATAGAAAATTCCGCTCTTCCCGCCCGCTGTCTTTGCACTGCATTCGTAATATGCCACTCGCAAACCTCGCTCACTCGTTTATCAGTCCAACTTCCACACGGTTTACCGTCCCTTTTGGTCACTTTACACATGCCAAGGTCAAGCGCGCGTCCGATAATGGCGATAGAGCTCGCTGATTCAGGGGTTACGGCCAGAATATTATCTACCGGGTGTGGCGTCTTGCCATTGTGCTATGAAGAAAGATAGGATACGTGAGTTTATTTTACATGCGACAACTGAGAGGGGAAATACTAACTTGGAGAGGTTTCAAGACTTTCGGATTAAGCAGCCCGACAACATCTCCTTCCTTGAGTTTTGACATCGCCTCAAACGCCCCTCTACTGCCACCCTGATA
>JBBPJZ010001007.1:0-10886 GCA_038089015.1 Chalciporus aff. trinitensis
CACCTGCTTGTTAACAATCTCCGATTGATCGTCCGTTTGAGGATGAAAAGCAGTGCTGAGCTTCGTGTCAATTTGCAACGCCTTGTTAATCTCTGTCATCACCTAAGCAGCGAATTGAGGACTGTGATCAGAGGTGATAGAGAGGGAAAGACCATGGTGCTTCCACACATTATTTAGGAAAAGACAAGCAGTAGTGAGAGCAGATTCTTCCTTGGTACAGGGAATGAATTCTACTTCTTTGGAGAATCGATCAACGACTGTGAGAATGGCTGTGAAGCCGTGTGATCGAGAAAGATCAGTGATGAAGTCGGCAGTAATGTGCTGCCAAGGACTGTCAGGAATAGGAAGAGGTTGGAGTTTGCCGGCAGGTGGCACATGAGAAGTTTTGAAATGTTGGCATGTGTTGCAGTGCGCAATGTAATCCTTTACTAAAGAGGGGAGACCAAACCAGGTATAGGAACGGCACACCAACTTCAGTGTCTTCTCATAACCAGGGTGTCCTGCCTCCGGAACATTGTGATGTTGCCATAAGATCTCCATTTGAAGTTTGGCATCATTTGGCACATAGATGCAATCTTCTTTGTTGTATAGCAACCTGTCCTTTTTTTCATAGATCCCCTTCTTTTGTAGCGCTTGCACTTCCATTTCTGACAGCTTGCAGGTAGCAAGGAACATGCATTGCTTGAGGACGTCACCCAAGGGATGGATATAGGTTGTCCGGATTTGTTCCTGAGGGATGACTAAGACGTCTTTGTTGTCATCTTTGATTCCAATCATATGATCCTCTTGTCGTGAGAGTGAAACGACTCAAAACAACCAGAAGTTGAATCAAGTCTATACAAGAACCAGAGAGTTAATGATAAAGTTAAGTGCTGAAAGTGAGAAGTCACTACAGCAGGAGCAGAGGGCAGTTGAAGAGGAAATCTCCAAGTGAACTAAACTGGGGAGCGTCCCAGCTAGTTCCTTGGGTTTATATAGTCCTACATCTATTTGTACATGTTTGTCCCTACTTAAACTATAAGAGGTAAAGGTACATGGTATGATGTATGATGATTTTATGATTTTATGATAAGAGATTTGAAATAAAAAGCTGTGCGCATAGCCTGATGAAACAGGGGGTGGCAGCACAGGAATGTGAAACAAGGTGTAGGGCACAAATGAAGCGGAAATGAAAAGAAGCTTGTCAACGTGTGACAGCATGAGAAGACAATTAGTCCAAATGGGGATAGAGTGAAAGCGAGGTGGCAACTGTGGCAACGAACTGGAACACCACATGTCTGTGATTAGATATGATCATAAGGTAAGATCTGAAATGATTAGATAAGATGAGAGTGGAAGAAATGGTTAAGTCCATGATTGTAGTGCATCTTGTGAGGGCACCGTAACACTACCCCCCTTTTATGGGTTGAGCACCTGAGCAACCTAAAGTTCTTCTTCAGGCTGTTCTTCCCCAAAGGCCTCTGAGGGCGCAATTGAAGGGGTAGATGGAGGTGGTGTTTCCAGACTGTGTGCTGGACTTGGCAGGTAAGGGGGTGGTATGTTGTTGGCTGGTGCGGGAGGGACGGGAGGTGGAACTATGAGTGGTTGATTAATGGCCTGTGGTGCACGTTGTTCCGGGTAGGAGTAGAACGTTAGTGAATATGTCATTAAAGGTGCGTCACCCCATCCCGATCCCGGAGTAGAGGATTGCTCAAAAGAGCACTTGATGGAAAGACCCTGAAAACCTGGCCAGCATCGAAAGACCCAGAAGACAACAAAACATCCAATCCCGATGATAGGAAGGATGAGGAGGAGTGGGACAAGAAGAAAATAAGGGTGACTCCAGAGAATGGCCAACCCGAAGAGAAAGAGTAGGGTCCTTGTCTGGACCGCCTGAATACCACAAATGGTGTCAGTGACAAAGGTGGTGGCAGCGCCATAGAAGGTGTCGAATACGGAAATGGCAGTGGCTGCCATTGTGTGAGTAGTAAGATGGGTGGGTGGTGGGGAGAAAGAGGACAAAAGTGAGGTCCTTATATACCGCTAGCCTTGAGATGACTAAGCAATGGGGGTGGGAAATTCACTGCCTCTTCTCAGAGTGGTTTGAACATGGTGAGAAACTCAATAGATCCCATGAAGATAGATCGGGGAGCCGCTGGATGGGAGCAGTGAAAGTCCGCTATAGCCTCCGGTGCGTTCTCAAGATCTTTTCAGGTCTGCCATGTCCTGTCCGTCTCTCCATATCCCTTCCAGTGTACCAGATATTTCAACTCATCTTGTTGTCGACGAGAATCCACAATATAATTAACCTCCCATTCATTGTCTCTGTCTTCTCGCACAAGAACCGGTCTGGGATGTTCAACCGGTTGACCCGAGAGGCGTTCCTTATAAGGTTTAATGCGACTGACGTTGACAGTAGGATGAATTTGAATTCCCCTGGGAAGGCATAGAGTAACTGCATTTGGACCTGCCCAAGCGGTGATCTCGTAAGGACCAAGCCATCATTCCGTGAGTTTTTTAGAAGCACATGTCAAACGCAAGTTCTCCGTAGAAAGCCAGACCTTCTGCCCGATTTGGTAGTTAGGTGCAGCGGATCGCGACTTATCAGCGAGACATTTCATTTTGTTTTGTGCTTCTGTTAAGTTCTGTTTTACCTCATCCAGGATCTTTGCCATGGCATGAGTGAAGTCATGTGCTGCGGGAGCAATAGAATCGCGTTGGAGTTCTACACCCATGGTTGGGTGATACGTATGGGTAACTTCGAACGGCGACTTCTGTGTAGAAGCATGCTTTTTACTGTTTATGGAAAACTGGGCGATGGGTAACCAATCAACCCATTGATCTTGTTTTTCGAAACAGAATGTTCTCAAGAACTTCTGAACTTCTTTATTGACAATCTCCGACTGGCCATCAGTCCGTGGATGGAATGCGGTGCTCAGTTTGGTCTCAATCCCGAGGGATTTATTGATCTCCTTGGCAACTTCCACAGCAAACTGAGTTTCCCGATCAGACGTAAGGGAACATGGTAAGCCATGATGTTTCCACACATGGAAGAGGAATAGTTTAGCAGTGCCCAAGGCGGAACATGATTTAGTGCACGGCACCAGTTTCACAGCCTTGGAAAGTCAATCAACGACCGTAAGAATGGCGGTATAACCGTGGGATTCGGGAAGATCTGTAATGAAATCCGCAGTGATGTCCTGCCAAGCTTCCTCTGGGATAGGTAAGGGTTGGAGAAGACCCGCAGGAGCGGTATTACTTCCTTTGAACCTTTGGCATGTGTTGCAACTGGCAACGTAATCTTTTACAAAGGTGAGTAAACCAGGCCAGTGATAAGACTGCCTGATTAGGTCCAATGTCTTTTCATAACCCAGGTGTCCGGCAACAGGGGTGTCGTGATGAAGACGCAAGATGTCCATACACAAGATGTTGTCATCTGGTATGTATAACTGGTCCGATGAGTCATAGAGAAGTCTGTCGAGCTTTTCATAGATGTCGACCTTCTTTAATCTTTGTACTTCTATTTCGGAAATTTTACACGTTGCAAGGAATGTTTTGTGCTTAATATCACCGAAATCGTTGTCAAAGACAATAGCACAAATTTCATTGGCGGGGATCACAATCATATCCTTGTTATCATCTTCCATGCCATTTGTATGGTCTTCTCTTCGGGAGAGTGCATCAGCTTTGGCCATGGAAGCTCCAGCTTTGTAAACCCAACCTTTATTGAAGCGGGATAGATAGAGGGCCCAACACGCTTGGCGTCGGTTGAGATCTTGTCTCATCATGAACCATTGCAAATTGGTGTGGTCGTTCCATATTTCAAATGGGTGATGGGTGCCTTCCAGATAATGGCGCCATTGTTCCAGTGCCATGATAACAGATAACATCTTCTTATCAGCGATAGGATAGTTCTGTTCTTGTGGCGTCATGGCGTGACTAGAATAGGCGATAGGATGCCATTTGTCATTAATGAGCGTAGATAGGACGGCACCAGTGGTGAAGTCCGAAGCATCGGTTTCTAACCGGAACATGTTGTCAAGATCCGGGAATACAAGGATAGGGGCAGTGGTAAAATGATGTTTCAGGGTGTCGAAAGCGTTTTGACATTTGTCATCCCAGACAAAGGGTTGGTCTTTCTTTGTAAGGTCATGAAGTGGTCTAGCCACATGTGTGTAGTGCGTTATGAACCTTCAATAGAAGTTTGCCAATCCTAGGAAACTTCTGACCCCTTTTACGTTCTTTGGGGCAGGCCATTCAAGTATAGCCTTGACCTTGGAATCGTCCATTCGAATATCATCTTTTCCTACAATCATGCCAAGGAATTCCACTTCCGTGACTTTGAAATTGCATTTTTCCAGTTTGACAAAAAGATTATTTTCTTCCAGCCGCCATAGTACCTCAAGTACAATGTGGTCATGTTCGGCCGGGTCATCTGTTTTGGTAAAGATCATGAGATCGTCAATGTAGACAACCACAGCCTCCTCCATATCGGCAAAGATTTCATTCATCATAGCCTGGAAGGTGGCGGGGGAGTTGCATAAGCCAAAGTACATTACGAGCGGTTCAAAGGCGCCTCGAAAGCACACGAATGCGGCTTTCCATTCATTGCCTTCTTTGATCTGCATGTTATTGTATCCCTATCTCAGATCCATTTTCGTAAACAACTTAGCCCCTTTTAGCTTGTCAACCAGCTGTCTGATCAATGGCAAGGGGTAATTGTTCTTGACCATGTGTTCGTTGAGATAACGATAGTCCTGTACCATGCGTTTCTTTCCATCCTTTTTAGGGACAAAGAAGACTGGGGAAGTTTGCGGAGATTTAGAAGGTTGAATATATCCTTTTTGAAGCTGTTCATCGATAAAGGAAGATACCTCCTTTTGTTCCGTATCCGATAACGGGATGAGTCTTCCCTTTTTAGGTTGGAAGGAATCTTTGAGATCTATAGTGTGATCTCATGGTTTTCGCAAGGGCATCCGTTCCAATTCATCCTTCGAGAATACCTTGAGATACTTGAGATACTCTTTTGGTACTAACTCTTCTGTGGTTTTCTCACGAACAGGTTCAGGTATTGGCACTTCAAGCACATGTATGGCATGATAGCTGGTATAGGCAGCGTTCCTTTCCTCATGGTCAGGGTCTTGGATCTCTAAATTAGGCTTATCTTGGAGAAGGGAGCACACGGTAGGGCAACGTGTCAAGTTCACCATGTCCTGAGACCAGTTAATTTCCAGGTTGTGCTTCTTTAGCCAAGAGAATCCAAGAATGAACGCATTTTTGCCAAGATCGGTAACTTCGGCAGTGACTCTTTCCCGATGCCCCTGATATTCTTGAATTAATTCAGCAGAGTGAGATATAGATCCTGCCGAGTTTTTCGTGCCATCAACGTTATACACGGGGATCTCATGTCTCAGCCATGTTAAAGGTATCTTCCATGCCATAGCCCACTGTCGATCTATAAAAATGGCATTGGCTCCTGAATCAAGCAGGGCTGATAGCTGTATAAAGGATCGGCCAGATTCAGAACGGATCTTAATAGGAAGAAGAATTTCGCGATTTGGGTTTAGACTCCTCACAAGGGAATCTTCTGGGATTTCGGGAATAGAAGGGAGTGGATCAAAAGAGGAATTAAGCACTGGCGTAACGCCCCAGCCACGCCCTACAAGGGACGCCTCTGTCGGCAAGGTAATACATGAGGTAGAAATGTTTTTAGAGTTTTCCGTGTTTTCAATAGATAACAGAGAATAGCAAGATCCTTCCACACACCCAGATTCATGCAGAAGGGGAATCATTTTCCCAACTTCTTCTTTTCAAGGGTTTCAAGGTCCTTAAACCATGCTCTTGCCTCATCAAGAGACATCTTAGCAACGTGTTTCATTGTGGCTTCTTCGCTTACTTCTGAGGGAGATTCTTCTTCCCACTCGGTAGCAGTGGCTCGCATGTTAGACATTTTCTTTCCCTTATTCTTCTTACAAGAAGCCTTATGGGTACTGCCATAGTACTTGCATTCATTGCATTGTACCTTAGTTTTCTTACAGTCACGGGTACCATGCCCGTCCTGACTGCAATTGAAACATTTGATGGCTTTCTTCTTCTTTTGAGCAGAAATGGCGTTGAGGTCCTCAGCATCACCCAATTCAACCATATCAACATCCATAGCATCCGGATCACACAAAGAAGTCCAGGCTGTGGTGCCTTTCTTAATATAGCTCAAAAGGGTCTTACGCTCACCCAAATCTTTCAGCAATTTGATAAAGGTGTCATAATCGTTTTGTTGCCCTCTCTTCATGATAATCCGCGACAGGATATCAGGGTCGACATTCTTTTCCAAGTGGGTTGTCCCATCCGTCGAGAGCACGATGGATTTCAAATTTAGTAAGGAAGGTCTCCATTCGCATACTTCCTTGTTTCAGTCCTTCTATCTGCTTACAGTGATACTCCTGTTCATTTGAAGAGCGGAAATGAGCAACGATTAGTGCTTCAAACTCCGCCCAAGTATAGGAAGTCCCATCAAGCATCCTCTGACTCATGGCACGTGAGAAGTCTCCAGCATTGCCTCCCTTCATTCGGCTTAGAGTGGCTTTGATGGCCGCCATTTTTGGAAGCGCCAAGACACTCTCGTCTCTCCATACTCAGACCCTCATCCACCATTCCTCAAATGTTTTTCCTTTCTTTCCATTGTAATCGCCAGGCTCTGCCACGACTTTGGAAAGTTTAGGTAAGGAAGAAGATATGGAAGCTGATGGGCCAGGCTGCGGCATGGTGAGTACTTGTGCCTCAAGCTGAGCCACATGATCCTCCAAGTCTCAATTTGTCTTTCTCAAGTCTACATAAGCATCTTCCTGAGTTTCAAGGAAGAGCCTTAGTTCAGCGGCGAGGGTAGCCAAATTTGGATCAATTCCCTGTCCACCTGCACTTAAAGCAGAAAGAGCTGCTGCAAGATCTTGAGGGATTCCAGAAGACATTATGGACTAAGAATAAAAGGAAGCTACTATTACAAGTAGCGGGAGGGTTTCCTAAGTGAGTTGGACGGTCTTAGTGATCTAATAGAATGAGACCAGGGGGCTGGATCTCTTATGATCTTCCGTCAGAACTCAGTGGGCTTCTTTACACGCTTTACCCTTTTTGTCTTCGGCTCCTCCAAAGCCAGTACATCCTCTATATCGACTATTTCTCTTTTTACCCCTTGAATGTCCTGACCTATCTCTTCTAATTCCCTAAAGTTTCCATCGGCCCTAACACAATGTCCTTGGTACTGAACGGAGAGTTCCAGTGCCGGCGAGAACCCACGTGTAGCGGGTGGTTGGGCAAAGAAGTTGTGGGGGATACGACCAGGGGAAACAGGTTCCTGATCATTGAGGTCGAAATCGGGTTCCGGTGACTGATAAGGCAAGAGGAAGTCGCTGATAGCAATGAGGGACTCTTGATCTAGCTCTAAGCCGTGGTTGGGAAATTGTTTGAAGTCTCCTTCTAGGAGAATGGCGGCAGCGATGGCTGAGTAAGGATCGAAGAAGTCTTTCTTCTTGTTGGCGTAGTCTTCTTCCAGAACGAACAAGATAGGTTCGAAGAGTTCGAATTGTGCTAAGAAGCGACTGCAGGGTGAAAGAAGTCTAGAGGGGACGCTGTTGGTTGACTCGTGAGTCAGGTTCCGGCCAAGTGGCGCAGCAACCGGCTCTTGCCAAAACTTCTCTCCATCCTCTAACAATGCAGGCACTGGGATCACAGACCCGTCAGGCCTGAATGCAACTGCGGTATTGTAGAGTCCACAAGGCTCCCCTAGAGGGCGCGCGGGAACAACAGAGTTCAAGTATGCAAGGATCTCACTATCGTTTGAGTACACTTGCTCGGAGAATGAGCCTTCTTGGTACTACTGGAGAAAAAAGCGACACACTTGCTGAAGGCAGTCGCGCTGGTTCTCGTATAGAGGTGATTGAAAAGGGAGTTTAGTTCAAGTGAAATGACTCAAAACAACCAGAAGTTGAATCAAGTCTACACAAGAACCAGAGAGTTAATGATAAAGTTAAGTGCTGAAAGTGAGAAGTCACTACAGCAGGAGCAGAGGGCAGTTGAAGAGGAAATCTCCAAGTGAACTAAACTGGGGAGCGTCCCAGCTAGTTCCTTGGGTTTATATAGTCCTACATCTATTTGTACATGTTTGTCCCTACTTAAACTATAAGAGATAAAGGTACATGGTATGATGTATGGTGATTTTATGATTTTATGATAAGAGATTTGAAATAAGAAGCTGTGCACATAGCCTGATGAAACAGGGGGTGGCAGCACAGGAATGTGAAACAAGGTGTAAGGCACGAATGAAGCGGAAATGAAAAGTAGCCTGTCAATGTGTGACAGCGTGAGAAGACAATTAGTCCAAATGGGGATAGAGTGAAAGTGAGGTGGCGACTGTGGCAACGAACTGGAACACCACATGTCTGTGATCAGATATGATCATAAGGTAAGATCTGAAATGATTAGATAAGATGAGAGTGGAAGAAATGGTTAAGTCCATGATTGTAGCGCATCTTGTAAGGGCACCATAACAGAGAGAGCATTCACTTTGGTCATGGATTTCCCAGGCTTGTGGATCCAGGTTTTATTGAAGTGGAAGAGATAAAGGGCTCATCAGGCTTGCCAACGGTTGAGATCTTGATGAGTCATGAACCATTGCAGGTTGGCATGATCGTTCCAGATTTCAAAGGGATGTCAAGTACCTTCTAGGTAATGACACCACTGTTCGAGTGCTTGGATTACCAAGAGCATTTCCTTATCTGCTACAGGATAGTTTCATTCCTGAGAGAACATAGCATGGCTGGAGAATGCGACAGGGCGCCATTTGTCATCCTTCAAACATGAGAGAATTGTGCCAGTGGCAAAATTGAAAGCATCAGTTTCAAGGCAGAATTGGGAATCGAGATCTGAAAAGGCAAGAATAGGGGTGGTAGTAAAGCGTTCTTTGAGAGTCTCGAAGGTGGCTTGGCACTTCTGATCCCAAACGAATGGTTGATCCTTTTTGGTAAGATAGTGGAGTGGACAGGTGACTTGGGCGTAGTTCTGGATAAAGTGGCAGTAGAAGTTGGCTAAACCAAGAAAGCTTCTTACACCCTTTACTGTTTTGGGAACTGGCCAATCAAGGATGGCCTTGACCTTTTCTTTGTCCATACAGATACCATCCTTTCCCACTATCATTCCGAGGAATTCGACTTCTGTAACGCGAAAGGCGCATTTTTCTGGTTTGATAAACAAGTCGTTCTCTTTGAGGTGATGTAGGACTTCCATGACAATCTGATCGTGTTTGGCTTGATCGTCCATTTTGGTAAAGATCATGAGGTCGTCGATGTACACCACCACCACATCGCCCATATCAGCAAAGATCTCGTTCATCATGGCTTGAAATGTGGCAGGGGAGTTACAGAGGCCGAAGAACATGACTTTGGGTTCGAAGGCGCCTCGGAAACAAATGAAGGCAGCTTTTCATTCATCACCTTCTTTGATGCGAACATTATTGTATCCCCATCGAAGATCCATCTTGGTGAAGAGTTTTGTGCCCTTGAGTTTATTGACAAGTTGACTAATCAGGGGAAGGGGATAGTTGTTCTTTATGGTGTGCTCGTTTAGGTAACAGTAAACTTGCACCATCTGTTTTCATTCATCCTTCTTCGGCACAAAGAAGACAGGTGATGTCTGTTCAGATTTAGAGGGAACAATATACCCCTTGCAGAGTTGTTTGTTGATGAAGCTTGAGACTTCTTCTTGTTTGTTGTCAGAAAGGGCAATAAGATGTCTCTTTTTGGGTTTGAAGGTGTCTTTCAACTCGATAGCGTGGTCTCAGGGTTTTCATATAGGCATCCTTTCTGATTTGCCTTTCAAAAAGACTTTGAGGAATTTGTGGTATTCCTTCAGGACCATTTCTTCAACTGTCTGTTCCTTCTTCGGGAAAGGGGTTGCTTCTACAGCATGAATCACATGATATGCTGTGTAAGCAGCATCTCTTTCCTGATGATCCAAATTGTCGATGTCCAGATTTGGTTTATCATGGAGAAGAAAGCATGTGGTGGGACAACACGTCATTGTGACCGTTCCTGTAGACCAGTTGATATCGGGGTTATGGCGTTTGAGCCAAGAGAAACCAAGGATGAAGGCATTCTTGCCAAGATTGGTTACTTTGGCATTTACATGCTCACGGTGTCCCTGAAACTCTAAGACAAGTTCGGCAGAGTGAGTGATGGAACTGGCAGAGTTTTTGGAATCATCCATGTTGTAGACAGCTTGGTAAGGGGAATCTTCTTTGACATAGCCCATTGCTGATCAATGAAGATGGCGTTGGCTCCAGAGTCAAGAAGAGTAGTAAGGGAGATGAAGGTTTTTCCTTTTGAAGAACGGATCTGGATTGGAAGAAGGATTTCTCGTTCTGGGTTGATTGAGCGGACATAGGCGTCCTTTGGGATAGAGGGGAGAGAGGGAAGAGTGGATACGAAAGAGAAATTAAGCACCCATTTGATGTCCAGGCCGAGCTCATCAAGGGACTCCTCCGACGTGGTTACAGTGGTACTAATACAGGAGGTTTCATCATCACATTCTTCAATAGGGAAAGAAGTGTATCTGGAACCTTTCACACACCCGGTATCATGTGAAAGGGGAATCATTTTTTCAACTTCTTTGAGATGTTCTCATAATTCTTCCATCAAGCACACATTTCTTCAAAGTTTATTCCTTCTAAGGCTTTGATGAAAGAGGAATGTGGTGTAGGTTCTTCATTTGGGGTTTCCATTCCCTTGGTTGTGGCTTTGACCTTCCTTTCAGGTCATTTGCCTTTGTTCTTTTTACAGAACTTGGTGTGACCGCCTCAATGGAAGCCACAGTTGGCACATTTGGTAGACAGCACCTTGCAGTCTTTCAAAGCATGGTTG